>JAODAL010030117.1:0-50489 GCA_025379985.1 Phyllomedusa bahiana | reverse complement strand
GCCCCGGGACCAGGGTCGACTGCACGGGCCCTGAGGAGAGAGGAAGGCCCGGACACGAGGTCGACTGCAGCAAGGCTGAGGAGAGAGGAAGCACCCGGGGACAAAAGGTCTGAATGCAGGCGAGGTCTGAGGAGAGAAGAAAGCACCCGGGACACAGAAGTCTGACTGCAGTGAGGACTGAGGAAAGGAGGAAGCGCTCGGGACACAGAGGTCTGACTGCAGCGAGGTCTGAGGAGAGAGGAAGCACCCGGGACACAGAGGTCTGACTGCAGCTGAGGTCTGAGAGAAGGAGAAGCGCCCAGACACAGAGGTCTGACTGCAGCGAGGTCTGAGGAGAGGAGGAAGCACCCAGTACACAGAGGTGTGACTGCAGCGAGGTCTGAGGAGAGAAGGAAGCGCCCGGGCCACAGAGGTCTGACTGCAGGGAGGTCTGACAGGAGAAAAGGAAGCGCCCGGGACACAGAGGTCTGACTGCAGCGAGGTCTCAGGAGAGGAGGAAGCTCCCGGGACACAGAGGTCTCACTGCAGCGAGGTCTGAGGAGAGGAGAATGCGCCCGGGACACAGAGGTCTGACTGCAGCGAGGTCTGAGGAGAGAAGGAAGTGCCCGGGATACAGAGGTCTGACTGCAGCGAGGTCTGAGGAGAGACGGAAGCGCCCGGGACACAGAGGTCTGACTGCAGCGAGGTCTGAGGAGAGAAGGAAGTGCCTGGGACACAGAGGTCTGACTGCAGTGAGGTCTGACAGGAGAGGAGGAAGCGCCCGGGACACAGAGGTCTGACTGCAGCGAGGTCTGACGGGAGAGAAGGAAGTGCACGGGACACAGAGATCTGACTGCAGCGAGGTCTGAGGAGAGAAGGAAGCGCCCAGGACACAGAGGTCTGACTGCAGCGAGGTCTGACAGGAGAGAGGAAGCGCCCAGGACACAGAGGTCTGACTGCAGCGAGGACTGACAGGAGAGAAGGAAGGGCCTGGGACACAGAGGTCTTACTGCTGCCAGGTCTGAGCACAGCCAGGAAGCTGTTATTCCTTCTCTCTAACTACAGCAATAGCGACAGCTATAGGGCCCAGGGGCTAAGCGGCCCTATTTATGTTGAAGAACATTGCTCCTTTTTGTAGAGCACAAGTAGTTGGTGTCTCCCACTCTGTGGGCTCCCTGATATATGGTGGCATTATTTATACCTTTAATTATTGCTATCTCTGCTGTTGTCTTAGTTCATTTTCATTAGGTGGTGAGGCTCAATCTAATTTTACTATGGGCCCCAATTCAAGTTACTCCCCAGGCTTTAATTTTAAGCACAGGTCCTGGTCACTGTGGGGTCATACACAAGCCTTGGGCTGCAGCTGCCACTGATCAGGGGCGAGAGCCAGGTGAGTTTAATCCAGTCCGTGTGGAGTCAGTGATACATAGCGCCCTCCACTGAGGCTTCTGCTCATCGGTGTGAGGCACCCGGAGCTGCATTTTCCTTTTACCAGATACAATAAAGCTTTTGGAGATTTTTAAACCTCGGGCTGGAACTTTCCTATTATTTTGTATGAAGCCGGGAGTGAGAGTCTTAGCCAGCGGTGAGATCATTCCTGGGGGATCCAGTTAGGGCTTAATGAAGCCCAGGACGGGTGAGGCTTCCTTCCTTTTTCTTTCAGGGGAGTTCAGTATTCACTGAATATACTGTGCAGTGTCTGATTGTTAATAAAGATTGAAATAGTCAATTATTCAAATCGATGTGATCATCCCTGTCCGTAACAGCCATGTATCAGGTCCTCACTGTCTGGGGAAATGTCTTCATATTACTAGGTGTCACCTGATGCCAGGGGTCTAAAACATCCGGGGCCCGAGCCCTTTGTCTTACATTTTGGCCGATAGCATTGGGTTCACACAGCATTTTTCTCACCACATCGTGAACTGCGGAATGTATTTCTACAGATAAAGAATGTGTGTTCCTGTTACTCATTTTCCATACATATAACAAAAGAAAAGAGAGGGGCAACACCGCTTCATAATGGATCAGGACCTTGTGGCAGATATAAACGTTGATGCATGGACAGCCTTCCAGACTCAAAGACGGCAAATTTCAATCCGAAGGTCGAGATTGCCCACAGTCCTATAACTTGTTCTATTATTACATCTAGAAATGTATCCAGACCCCTCTCCAGAATCCTGATCACTAGAACTTGTTCTATTATTACATCTAGAAATGTATCCAGACTCTTCTCCAGAATCCCGGTTACTATAACTTGTTCTATTATTACACCTAGAAATGCATCCAGACCCTTCTCCAGAATCCTGGTCACTATAACTTGTTATATTATAACATCTAGAAATGTATCAAGACCCTTCTTCAGAATCCTGGTCACTATAACGTGTTATATTATTACATCTAGAAATGTATCCAGACTCTTCTCCAGAATCCCAGTTACTATAACTTGTTCTATTTTTACATCTAGAAATGTATCCAGACCCTTCTCCAGAATCCTGGTCACAATAACTTGTTATATTATTACGTCTAGAAATGTATCCAGACCTTTCTCCAGAATCCCGGTCACTATAACTTGTTATATTATTACATCAAGAAATGTATCACCCTTCAGAATCCGGTACAAACTTGTTATTTTACATCTAGAAATGTATCCAGACCCTTCTCCAGAATCCCGGTCACTATAACTTGTTATATTTTTACATCTAGAAATGTATCCAGACCCTTCTTCAGAATCCTGGTCACTATAATTTGTTATATTAGTACATCTAGAAATGTATCCAGACCCTTTTCCAGAATCCCAGTCACTATAACCTGTAATATTATTACATCTAGAAATGTATCCAAACCCTTTGTGAACTTTGTTAGTGAATTCACCATGACCAGTTCTTCTTGAAGAGAGTTCCACAGTCTCACTGCTCTTACAGAAAATCCCTTTCTATATTTATATAGAAACTTTATTTCCTCTAGGTGTAGAGGATGCCCCCCTTGTTCTAGATACAGTCCTGGGTATATATAGATCTTGGGAGAGATCTCTATAATGACCTTTGATATATTTAAACATTTATTATGACCCCCAAAGCCGTCTTTTCTCTAAACTAAATAACCCTAATCTTGCTAATCTTTCTGGGTATTGTAGTCCACCCAGTCCTTTTGTTGCTGCTTTTCAACCTGTTCAAACTCTACAATGTATTTCACGTGAACTGGTATCCAGAACTGTCCACAATATTCCATGTGTGGTCTGACCAGTGACTTATATAATGGGAGAATAATGTTCCCATCATGTGCATCTATGCCCCTTTTAATAGACCCCATGATTCTACTTGCCTTGGCAGCTGCTGCCTGACACTGGCTGCTACAATTAAGTTTACTGTCCAACAGGATTCCCAAGTCCTTCTCCAGTCACTTTTCCCCAGCGTTTTTCCATTTAACAAGTAATCATGTAATGGATTTTTCCTCCCAATGTGCAGAACCTTGCATTTATCTGTGTTAAACCTGATCTGCCACTTCTCTGCCCCGGCCTCCAACTTATCCAGATCCCTGTGTAATAGAACATGATCCTCTATCATGTTGATTACTTTACAGAGCTTAGTATCATCTGCAAAGATTGATATTCTACTGTGCGATCCTTGTGTAAGATCATTTAATGAGTATTTTAATACTGACCCCTGTGGTCTCCACTAGTAAGAGGGATCCAGTCTGAGTAGGTACCATTAATCACCACCCTTTGTTTTCTATCACTGAGCCAGTTACTTACCCACTTGTAAACACTTTCCCCCAGTCCAAGTATTCTCATTTTCCTTACTAACCTCTTGTGTGGACTGTATCAAATGCTTTAGAAAAATCTAGTTATGTGACATTCAGTGATCCCGTCTAGAACTATCCTCCTCAATGAGATTAGTTTGACAAGACCAATAGTTTGTTAAGGATAATTTTATGGGTCAGTTTCTGGAAGATCCCACTAGAAGTGATGCTCTGTTGGATCTGGTCATTTCAAATAAAGCAGAACTTATTGGAGTGGTCACTGTTTCTGAAAATCTTGGTAACAGCGACCACAATAGAATTCATTTTAAAAAGGCCAATTTCTCCTTATTGAGGCCACACAAGACATAGACTGGGAGCAGCTATTATCAAATAGTGATGTAGAAGCCAAATGGGAGAGCTTTAAATATACTCTGGGGAAATTTGTAGCAAAATGTGTCCCTAAAGGTAACAAGTATAGGTGATTAAAATTAAACCCAACATGGTTTCTACCATCTGTTAAAAGGGCAATAAATAATAAAAAAGGGCATTCAAACAATATAAGTCAGAGGGATCAGCATTAGGATCAGTCAGAGGGGTCAGCATTAGCCTTTGACAATTACAGAGCTTAATAAAAGGTGAAAAAAAGTGATGAAATCAGCTAAAATACAAAATGAAAGGCAAGTGGCTACGGAAAGCAAGATAAACCCCAAGAAATTCCTTAAAGATGTAACGGACCTAGGTAGTGGATCCGCTACCCCTGATGTGACTTGCTTGCGGTAGTAGCCGAGGTGCAACGCAGGACCAAATCGACAGGCAAACTCGTAGTCGGAGACAGGCTGAGAGGTCAGGGCAGGCGGCAAAGGTTCGTGGTCAGAAGACGTAAGCCAAGGGGACTGGTACACGGAAATGACAACCGGAATGTAACAGAGGCTTCCTCGCATAGGTACAGGCACTATGGAATTGGCGAGGGCCAGGAAGAGGTGGAGCGTTAATATAGGGTCAGCGGCAGGTGTTTCCAATTATCGGCACATTGGCCCTTTAAATTTGACAGAGGTGGCGCGTGCGCGCCCTAAGGAACGGGGACGCGCGCACCGGCCGCGAACACAGACAGGACCGAGGTCAGGTGTGGACGGGCGCCTGCGGGAGTGGGTTCGCTCATGGGACGCGGCGCCACCCACATCGGGGGCAGGCCGCGCTATTGGGAAACGAGTGCGCCCGCAGCCCGGACCACGGGCTGCGGCGCCACTCGTAACAGTGCCCCCCCCCCCTTGGTCTCCCCCTTCTTTTGCCCTGAAGAAATCTCTGTAATACACCTCAGTCCATGATGTTATCCTTCGGCTCCCAAGATCTTTTCTCGGGACCAAACCCCTTCCAGTCAATAAAAAAAGTAACGTTTCCCCTTGGTCTTCTTCATAGCCAGAAGTTCCTTCACAGCAAAGACGTCCGAGGCCTCAGCTACCGGAGCAGGAGGAGATACCTTCCGAAAGTATCTGTTCAAGATGACTGGCTTCAGCAGGGAAACGTGGAAGGAGTTCGGAATACGCATTGAGGGGGGGAGCCGGAGCTTGTAGGCCACCGGGTTAATTTTCTTCAGAACCTCAAAAGGGCCGAGGAAACGAGGATCCAGTTTATAGGAAGGAATCCTAAAGGGGAAAAATATTTGGAGACAACCAGCCCTTTATCCCCTGGAGCGAACGAGGGCGGCGGCCTCCTATGTTTATCCGCCTGAAGCTTCATCCGAGCGGAGGCCCGAAGCAGGGATTGCTGCGTGTTGTTCCAAATATACTTCAGGTCCCGGATCAGGGTGTCCACTGCAGGGACATCTGAGACCAAAGACAGCAGGAGGGGTGGGCGGGGATGTAGTCCATACACCACGAAAAATGGGGAAGCGCCCGTAGAATCAGAGTCCAAGGAGTTGTGAGCGAATTCTGCCCAGGGTAACAAGCCTGCCCAATCATCCTGCTGAGCCAAGACAAAATGGCGTAGATAACTTTCCAAGATTTGATTAATTCTTTCAACCTGCCCGTTCGACTGGATGGTAAGTGGAGGAGAAGTCCAAATCCGCTTTAAGTTGGGAACAGAGAGACCGCCAGAAACGGGAGACAAATTGAACTCCACGATCAGACACAATGTGTAGAGGCAGGCTATGCAGGTGGAAGACATGCAGGAAGAAAAGGGTTGCCAGACGAGGTGATGACCCAAATGACCGTATTACCCGGCGACGGAGGAAGATCCGTGATAAAATCCATGGCAATATGGGACCATGGACGGTCCGGAACAGGCAGAGGGAGGAGCAATCCTGCTTGCTTGAGGTGGGGTGTTTTGTTGCGACCACACGAAGCACACGAGGCCTCAAAATCCTTCACATCCCTGACTAGGTCAGGCCACCAGTAGTAACGACTGATGAGCAGTGCAGTCTTCCGAGTTCCAGGGTGGCCGGCCGTACATAGGACTTGCCCGGAGGTATCTGCCATAAATCCACAGGAGCCACGGTGATCAGACGGTTGGGGGGAATGATATGAGAAGGTGGAGAGTCCTCCCCCACCAGGTCTGACGCCCGTGACAGGGCATCGGCTTTGACGTTCTTCTGGGCGGAAATGGATCGTGAAATGGATTTTGAAGAGAGACCACTGGGCCTGCCGAGGATTTAGTCGCTGAGCAGTTTTCAGATAAGTGAGGCTCTTGTGGTCCGAGTAGATGGTCACTGGGTGGCGGGCCCCCTCAAGCAGGTGGCGCCATTCTTCCAGGGCCAACTTGATGGCCAGCAGCTCGTGGTCTCCAATCGTGTAGTTTTTCTCTACAGGAGAAAATGTCTTCGAGAAGAAACCACAGATGACTTGCCCCTGGAATCCCGCTGGGAGAGCACCACTCCTGCTCCCACCGATGATGCATCTACTTCCAGGAAGAACGGTTTTTCAGCATCGGGACGGGTCAGGATGGGAGCCGAGGCGAAGGCACCCTTAAGCTGGAAGAATGGGTCCCGGCTGACTGCGGCCAATCCTTAAGGATTGCCGGACTTCTTGGTCAGGCCACAAAAAGCCACCAGCGAGAGTGGGGAATGAATTGGCGATAGTAATTCACAAATCCCACAAACCGTTGGATGGCCCGAAGGCCGACCGGACGAGGCCACTGTAGGATGGCAGACAGCTTGGCAGGGTCCATCTGGAGTCCTCTGGCTGAGACGATGTACCCAAGGAAAGGTAGGCTAGTCCGATGGAATTGTCATTTCTCCAGCTTAGCGTACAAGTGGTTCTCTCGGAGACGTCCAAGAACCTGGTGTACATGAAGGCGGTGGGACTTCAAGTCGGACGAGAACACCAAAATATCATCGAGGTATACTACCACGCAAGAATATAGAAGATCACAAAAGATTTTGTTTACAAATTCTTGAAAAACTGCTGGGGCGTTGCATAAACCGAACGGCATTACCAGATACCCCAAAATGGCCGTCTCGGGTGTTTAAACGCCTCTTCCACTCGTCCCCTTGCCGATGCGGATGAAAATTATAGGCCCCACGGAGATCCAACTTAGAGAAAATCTTGGCCCCGCGGAGCCGGTCGAAGAGTTCCGTGATCAGCGGTAACGGATAACGTTTTTTCACGGTTATCTTGTTCAGCCCACGGTAGTCTATACAGGGGCATAACGAACCATCCTTCTTTTTCACAAAGAAGAAGCCGGCGCCGGCTGGAGACGTGGACTTGCGAATGAAGCCTTTCTTTAGATTTTCTTGGATGTATGTCGACATGGCCTCGGTCTCAGGAACTGACAGCGGGTATATCCTGCCTCGAGGTGGGCTCGTGTCGGGAAGCAAGTCAATGGGGCAGTCAAAGGGAAGATGTGGAGGCAAGGTCTCCGCCTGTTTCTCCGAAAACACGTCCGCAAAATCTTGGTATTCTGTAGGTAGGCCAGGCAACGACTCCAAGGGCGTCGATGAAGAAGTGGGGGGCACTGGGCGAGGTGCAACTAGACAACGAGAGTGGCAGTCTGGGCCCCAACGTGTTACTTCGCCCGTTTTCCAGTCCAGCGTAGGGCTGGAAACTGCAGCCATGGCAGCCCCAACAGGATCGCTGATGAGGAGCGGGAAGCACATAAAACACAATCTTCCTTGTGTAGCGCCCCGACATGCAGGAGACCGGCTCAGTGGGGAAATTTGGGATAGAGTCCTTCAAAAGCTCACCGCTTACAGAAGAGATGGCCAGTGGTCTCTGAAGACGAGTCATCGGAAGACGAAGCTTCGTTTCTAAGGCTGCGTCTATAAAATTCCCAGCGGACCCGGAGTCCAGGAAGGCAGGTACTTGAAGTTGCCCTCCAAAAACCAGTCACAACCTGTACGGCATATCGGGCGCGGAGAGGAACCATTCACACCTAGGACCCTCTCTTACTGGCCTAGGTGCGCGCGTTTCCGGCGAATAGGTAGTTTCGAAGATAGTGCTCCGAACTGCGCAAAATGACAAAGATTCCTTCTCCCGTCGCCGCGTACGTTCTTGCTGGGACAGATGACTCTATCCACTGCATAGGCTCCTCCGAAGCAATTTGCAGGGTAGCTGGGATCCCCCGAAACACCGGAGCAAGCGATGTTCGAAGGGCCCACGTTCCAGCCGGGTTCCCCAAACTTGCACGTGAACCGGACTCCATTTGGGTGGGCCAAATGTGATGGAGAGAGAAATCCCCTGCACAAGGTCCTTTTCGAGGAGAACCCTTTTTGAAGGGCAACGGGGGTCCGTTAAGAGAGGTTCCAAGCAGCTGGGAATTGCACCATGTCGGAAAAATTGATGCAGCTGCTGAGCTTGTTGCGCCAGTTGCTGAGTCTGCTGGGCCACGATGGTGGACAGGTCGGCAACACTGGGTAACGGCAACTTGGTGGGATCCATGGCCGATTCCAACTGTAATGGACCTAGGTAGTGGATCCGCTGAGTTGCCACAAACGATGGCAATAGCCGCACCAGGGAGCGGAGTCTAAGTGGGTCCTGGTTTTGCTGCAGCGGGATTCCACCAGGTCGCTACCCCTGATGCGACTTGCTTGTGGTGGTATCCGAGGTGCAACGCAGGACCAAAATCGACAGGCAAACTCGTAGTCGGAGACAGGCTGAGAGGTCAGGGCAGGCAACAAAGGTTCGTGGTCAGGAGACGTAAGCCAAGGGGACTGGTACACGGAAATGACAACTAGAACGTAACAGAGGCTTCCTCGCATAGGTACAGGCACTATGGAATCGGTGAGGGCCAGAAAGAGGTGGAGCATTAATATAGGGTCAGCAGCAGGTGTTTCCAATTATCGGTGCACTGGCCCTTTAAATTTGACAGCCGGCGCGCGTGCGCCCTAAGGAGCGGGGACACACGCACCAGCCGCGAACACAGACAGGACCGAGGTCAGGTGAGGACGGTCGCCTGCGGGAGTGGGTGCGCTCATGGGACGCGGCGCCACCCACATCGGGCACAGGCTGCGCTATAGGGAAACGAGTGTGCCCACAGCCCGGACCACGGGCTGCGGTGCCACTCGTAACAAAAGCTATGACTGCAAAGAACTCGGAGCCTGTAGGAGCATTAAATAACAGCAATGCGGAGGAGAAGGCAGAGCTACCAAATAGGTTCTTCGGCTCTGTATATACCAACGAGAAGTGTTGATCGAACCATTCGAGAAAAGTTAAGTTAGAGTCGAACATCTCGTTTTTTCAAACTCAAATCGAACATTTTACTGTTTGTTCAAGTAAATGTTCGAGTTCGGCATGGCGTTCTATACGCCATTTTAATAGTTTTCAGCTCCCTTGTGCACTTTTGATGTCCATCCATCAGGGCCGAGCACAGAGGTGTGTCAAAAATGTCATTGTTGAGGTGAAGGGCTCTCATTGGCTGCTAAAATCACATGACCATGTTATATATATTTCACTGTATTGTGTTCTGAACACTATTTTTAGCTCACTTTCTGTACTATACAGACTGCTCTCTGTTTGCTTGCATGCAGTCACAAGATTTGTTTATTAGCAATAGTTCAGGAGTTTGGTATTTCTGGCTGCATCTTTCCCACACCCAGAAGCTGTTATTTAGCAACATTTGCAGGCTCACATTACGCCTAACTCTCATATACATGGATATATATTATACAGAGTGCTTTGGATTTGCTAAATCATACTCAGTGCCCAAAAGTTAAATTTTTGCAGAATTGGGGGTTAAATTATTTTATAACACACAGTCTCCAATTCTCCTATACAAAAAATATATTCTTAATAGTGGTTAGTTGGTGAAAATTATTCTGAGTGGAGAAAAGTTATTTTTTTCCAGTTTTGGGGGTGAAATACCTTTCAAATATACCGTGTGTTATTGTCATACAGATCTATATCCAGGAAATAGAGTTTTCTCTGTTGCTAAATGCTAATTTAAAAAAGCCACCTATATGGGGTCAGTAGTGTTATATTACTGACACGGTAGCATCTAGAATAGCTGCAAGGCAGCTAGGTATGGGGTGGCTCTTTCGGGACAGCTATAGTGTCGGGTGGGTGGCTGTTCCCGCATTCCAGGTCCCTGGGTTCCAGCCCAGATATTGGACTCCTCTCTGGAGGCCTATAAAAGCCTAGTACTCCAGGTGATCGGGGGACGTGGCTGTTACCTGAAGGTGTGAAGCAGCAGAGCTGAGAGAGAGCTAGAGGTGCGAGACATGGCCATCCTTCCAGTGTTCCGGACAACAAACAAGCGAGCACATCGTCAGTTGCAGGACCATCAGGCCTGTCATCCCTTGCTCAGTTCCCTGTACGTCTCATTACTGAACAGTGTCGGCAATCTGTTCTTCAGTGGTTATAAGACACTGCATCCAGCAGTTTTGCCTCTTCTACCTCTTAGTCACATCCACAAATGTGATCATCATCAGCAGTCCAACCTGAAGCAAACATGGGTCAAATGTCACAACCCAATTTGCAGACCACTCCAAATAATCCATATAAACAGCTCTTTGATCACACAATGCGGTTGGGTTCAGAAGGCATTTCAAAAGATCAAGAGGCCAAAGAAGATGATTTTGTCTGCTCTGACACTCCAATCGCTGATGGAGAAGGAAGCTGGTCCATCGGCAGAAATACCGAGCGGTTAGCAATGCCTCGCAGTGCATGTGGCTTCTAGCCCACAGCTTGAGGATGTAGACTGTGTGGAAGAGAAAGTCACCTGTGACGATGATGACGTTGCAGATCCAATGTGGTCTTTTCAGCAGCCTGAGAAGGAGGATGATGATGCGGTAGTGTCAGTGTGGGTCCGCACAAGTTCCCTGACATTACTTCCCCAGCCGTGGTCAGTGGTGGCAGCGGGAACACCACTACTAGGTTTTCACAGTTGAAAAGGTCCAGGACCTGTGAAGCCTGGGTCTTTTTTGATCAAGCCTCAGATTCACCGAGTGACATCATATGCCAGATATGCTGTCAAGACGTCAGTAGAGGAAAGAACTAAAAGAGTTTAAGCACCATGAGCATGAACAGGCACATGCATGTAGCGTGAGCAAGCACCATCCCCAGTCCCAGATACTGTCGGCTGATTCCCACCACCAGAAGCACAGCCTACATCTTCTCCTTCCACCAGTGTGTCCTGCATGCCGTACAGCAGCCAGTCCGGCAGGCAGACTTTTTTTGTACCAAGTTTGGGAGCATAAGAAACACTTTCACCTTGACCATACCAAAGTCAAAAATCTGAATGTCGTCATTGCCAGGCTGTTGTCCTTGGAAATGTTGCCTTTCCGCCTGGTGGACACAGATGGGTTCTGCCACGTCATGGACCTGGCATGCCCCCAATATTAGATGCCAAGCAGGCATTTCTTCACCAGAAAAGCTGTCCTGCCCTGGCCGACCAGTGGCTGGTTGTTAAGAACCTGGCGCCAGGCAAGGTGGTGTGCGACAATGGGAGCAATCTCCTTGCTGCCCTTAAGATCAGTAGACTTACGCACATCCTTTGTCTGGAACATGTCATGAACTTGGTTGTGCAGAAATTTCTCAAGTGCTACCCGGGTCTTGACTGTTTGTTAAGGAAGGCTCGAGGTCTTAGCTCACACTTTGCACACTTCTTCGGCACGACTGGCAGTGTTGCAGCATAATCTGGGCCTCCTCGTCAACCATTTGATATGTGATGTCTCAACACGCTGGAATTCCACCCTCCACATGCTCCTGCGATTGTGGCAGCAGTGTAATGCCATCATGGCAGTATGAAATGTCGCATAGCCTGGCTAGTAGTGCTGCGGCCCTCAGGGTGTTGACCCATAGAGAGTGGAGACAGGTGAAGAATCTCTGCACCATCCTTGACAGTTAATAAAGAGGCCACCAAAATGGTCAGTTGGGATGATGCTCTTGTCAGCATGACCATTGCGGTTATATTTTTACTGGTACAAGCGTTAAGCACTCTGCAGCAGTAGGTGCCAGCAGTGATGGAAGAGGTGGACACAGAGCCTTACTCGCCGAAGGATGTATAAGGCCCAACTGTTTTGCAACTGTATAGGTCTTCTTTAGGCAGTGGTTATAGGTCGAGGGAGGGTGCAGGACGGCAGTTCAGCTCACAGAGTAGAGCGCATAAGGCTAGCCAGGGCTCTGGTGACGGTCAGGATGAAGACGTTGAGGAGGATGAGGAGGCAGAGGTGGACACCACCAGTACTGATTACCTTTCAGTGGTAAGAGGTTTGCACAGATTACAGGAATAGGAGGAAGATCCGGTTAGTGCTCCTGGATCCCAAGGCTTGAGAGATCGCAGCAGCATCTCACATATGAGTACTTGGATGCTACATTACCTGCAACATGATCCACGCATAAAGGTAAAAAAATTAAAAGCAATTACTGTGTGGCCACTCTCCTTGATCTACGTTACAAGACAGAAGTGCGCAATTTCCTTCCACCCACACAAATTGACAGTAGAATGCAGTATTTTGAGACAGTACTCATTGAACAACTCGAGACATCTTTTGCGTCTTCACATTCTAATGTTATGGTGGAACGACATCAGCAATGCAGTAGCACTAGAATGGGAAATAGCCGCAGCAGGCAGTGTGGCAGAACCCCACTATATGACATTTGGCAATCAATTTTTACCACCTCACCAATGCCTGCAAGGCAGGGCAGCATTCAGATACACAGAGACCGCCTTAAGACCATGGTCCATGACTACATGCGGCTCAATATTGATGTCTGTGGACTTAGTCTGGACCCATTCAGCTTTTGGGTGTCCAAACTGGATGAATGGCTTGAGCTTGCGCAACACGCCATAGAAGTTTTATCCTGCCCAGCAGCCAGCGTTATCTCGGAAACACACTTTCACCATGGCTGGCGGGGTGATAACTGACAAACCTATCCGTCTTTCCCCTGACTATGTGGATCGTTTGACATTTATAAAAATGAATCAAGCGTGGATCAAGCAATTTTGTTGCCCTGGTTGCCGATGTCACTGACTAGTAAACTGTAGCACGTCTTCTTGACAATGTAAAATACACATTTAGACTACACTACATCTCATGTCTGTAGTTCCTGTACCTGCTGCTTTTACAAACTGTATTCTACTGTTGCCAACAACTAGATTTACAAGTGTTACGGCTGAATTTATTTTGAAATATACACCTGTATGACCTTGATGTGCAGTGTATACACCTCTTACTCCTCATCCCTGTAGGTCTCCAAATCTTTATTTTTTAAATGCCTCCACCTGTACTACCACCTAATGTACTAAGTCCTATTATCCTGAACTTCGATGTTTCCCATTGGCATGTTCTAGAAAATGGGGCTCCTGCCTGTTACCATGTGCCATTTTCAATACCGGTGTCTTCTTATGTGTCAAAGGAGATTTTGGACCCCCTCAGGATGCAGGGCCCCGTAGCAGCTGCTACCGTGCACCTCCTATAGCTACGCCCCTGCTTGCAAGCTGTCCTCATCTTTTCAGTTAGCCATTGAAAGGAATGAAGTATTTTAGCCTCTCAATTTTTTCTGTCACTCTTAGAGCCAAATTTTCTTCACTAAGTTGTTCCACGTATCCAGTTTTCTGTTATGGATGATAATTACAGCTTCAACTAAAAATTAACCTGAACATCTTCTCCCATTGACTTTAATGGAGCTGGAGTTCGACTCGAACATCGAACCAAACACCTCTATGTTCGAAGTTCGACTCGAACATCTTACTGTTCAATCATCAATACTAATGAGGAGAAAGTAGTTGATGTGAGCGGGCTCAATGCAGATATAGGCGGTGTCAGTCCTAATAGGTACAGTGCTAGAGCTGATAGGGCAGGCCAACTGCGAAGATAGGTGGTGTCAGTACTGTTAATCCACCAGTGAGTGTAGAATGGTCCAAACCAAGTTATAGAAACTGAATGTGAACAAGGCTCCAGACCCAGATGGCTTACACCCAAAAGTTCTTAAAGAGATCAGCTCGGTTGTCAGTGTGCCCCTGTATATGGTATTTAGAGATTCTCAGGTGACTGGTAAGGGCCGTTCACACGGCTTATTGCAGGGACGGATTTCAGCTGTATCGTGCACCGTACTGCGCTGAAATATGGCTGGAATCTGTCCCAGCCATTACGGTAATCCACAGTTCTCATAGAGAACTGTGGATTCCGTCTCTCCTCCCCACTCGGCGAATCCGCCGGGCGGGGAGAAAGTGACATGTTTGTTATCCTGGCGGGATACGCGCCGTGGATAATGAAAGTCTATGGGGCCTGCCCCTTACTCAAGCTGTAATTGCAGGCGAAATTCGTGTGAACCGGGCCCTATAGTGCAAGGAGACTGGCGCAAGGTAAATGTAGTTCCCATTTTCAAAAAAGGCTCCAAATCTTGCCCAGGTAATTATAGACCAGTAACTTTAATATCTATTGTGGAAAAACTCTTTGAGGGGCTCGTAAGGGACTATATACAACAATATGTGGCTGAATATATTATAAGTGATTGGTAGCATAGTTTTACTAAGGACAGAAGTTGTCAGACCAACCTGATCTGTTTTTATGAAGAGGTTAATAGAAGCCTGGATAGCGGTGCCACGGTGTCTCGGGTCCCCGTGTCTCCTCCATGTCAGGGGCGGCTGTGGATACAGTGGTTTTCGACTGTACAAAGGCGTTTGACACTGTCCCTCATAAGCATTAAATGGGTAAATTAAGATCCATCGGCTTAGAAATAACACTTTGTAACTGGATTAAAAACTGGCTATCTAATTAAACACAGAAAATGGTGGTAAATGACTCCTACTGTGAGTGGTCCCCGGTTATGATGGTGGCCCCAAAGCTCAGTATTATTATTATTCAATGTATTAATTAACGATATAGTGGAGGGGATTAATAGTTGTTTCTATTTTTGTAGATGACACCAAGCTATGTAGCGTAGTCCAATCTATGGAAGATGTCCGTAAAGTGCAAGCAGACCTGGACTCACTGAATGTTTGGGCATCCACTTGGCAAATGTGGATAAATGTAAAAGTTCTGCATTTTGGTACTAATAATCTGCAGGCATAATATGTCCTTGGGGTAATAATCTGCAGGCATCATATGTCCTAGGGGGGAAAAAACTAGGAGAATCACTTGTTGAGAAAGAGCTGGTTGTTCTTGTAGATCATAGTCTACAGAACAGGATGCAATGTCAAGCAGTTGCCTCTAAGGCCAGTAGAATATTGGCGTGTATTAAAAGAGTCACGGACTTGTGGGACAGGGATGTAATTTTACTGCTGTATAAAGCATTGGTGCGGCCTCACTTGGAATATGCTGTTCAGTTCTGGGCTCCAGTTTATAGAAAGGATGTAATGGAGCTAGAGAAAGTGAAAAGACGAGCAACCAAACATATAAGGGGAATGGAAATTCTTAGTTATAAGGAGAGTTTAAAAGAATTAAAAAACAATATTTGGTCTGCACATCCAAAAAGTAAAAAAAAAAATCATTGATTAAATGAATGTAGAGTACCTTGTAGCTGGAATCTACTCTCTTTGAAGTGTGAAGGTCTGAACAGGCACCAATAGAGGTAAAATGTAGCGTAGGTTCCCACCTGTATTGAGGTTGCCTTGTCGATTGTTGGTGGGTTTGTTAGTTTTGATCAAAAATGTGCACTAAGAACCTCAAATTTTCATGTATTCAAAGTAGCAGAGATGCTTTTCCAATAGTTTCTATGTGCCTTTGGATTGTTTTTTAGTGCTAGTTGTGTGCTGCTGATATTGGATTGTGCAGGTTAAAAGAATTAGACTTATTTAGTCTTGAGAAAAGACGGCTCAGAGGAGAAAAGATTAATTTATACAAATATATAAATAGCCCTACAAAAAGTATCAGGAAAAGCTATTTCATGTAAATCCCCCTCAAAAGACAAATGGACATTCCCTTCATCTGGAGAAAAAATGATTCACTCTCCAGAGGAGAAAAGTGTTCTTCACTATGAAAACTGTGAATCTGTGGAATAGCCACCTGAGGAGCAGATTGTTTCTTGCCTTGTGGGTTCCAGGGCATTCACTACTGGGGAGGTTGGGCTTAAAAACTCCTTATCTCCCTCCCTTCACTCACATTTTCCCCACCCTTTGTTGAACTTGATGGATATCAAACCGTACTAACCATATATGCCATACATTACCAATATACAGCCAGAACTAGTACCGTTCCTAAATTCTAATATTTCTCACAATTCATTCTTCCCAGATTTTGTCTTTTTCCATTATTACAATAGCAAACATTGAATTGTTTTGTTACTGTTACTTTGAGGTCCTTTCCCCTCTGAATCTTTACTCCAAGTTAATGATGATATGAATTTTTCCCAAAGTCTTTTAGCATTATTTACCAAACTGATATTGGAAGAAAAGTTGCAATGAATCGGACCTGCCCAAGCCAACCCTCTGTCATGTACATAGGAGTGTATGGGGCCCCATGTGCAGATATTATAACACAGAATACCTCACCCCTTACTGATACTCGGCAGGTTTTCTACTTAATGTCGTATGGTTGGATTTGCTCATCTAATTTACAGATGTTTCATGTCTAGACCACAAATTCTTTTCAAAAAAAGAATTTGTGCAATAGTGACTGATACTACCTAGATCTATAGCTAAGAGAAGTATTTTCAGACATCTGTACATATGTCTGGAGCTGGTCTGCATTGAGTGAGGTGAATCCATGCTGATCGCTCTGTCACTTAATGGTTGTCGGCAGTATTACCTCAGAAGAACCAAGCCACCACCTGCTTCTGATTGGAAATATCCACCTTATCTCCTGATTCATGGTAGCAGTCTCTCCTCCTTGGATTCATGTATGCCAATCACCTGTCTAGTAGCTTTTATTCATCCCTTCAGATATAATTGAATCTCATCCACTACACAATGATCATCTCTGTTACCTTTGGCCTATATCTATTAAGAAGTCATCAAAGATCTATCTGTCACTAACTCATGGGGAGTAAAGTGCTGATTCCAACTCCTTATATTTCTTAGGGCCAATAGTAAGCAGTACCACTATTATTCCTAGAGATCTTGCAGAATTTTCCAACTTATTCTTTGAGTAATCCATTATCCTCTCCACCAATCCATGTGATTTTGTTTAAGAGCGGCTTAATTCATTGTTGTCCCCAACTTCATGCACAATTCTGTTATTACTTCTTTTAAGAAATGGGGCCTATTATCTGATCTTAAAGGGATGTTCCCACCATAGACTTTAAAGGGATATCGCTAGGATATGTCAAAAGTTCAGGGTTCCACTTCTGGTTACCACATTTGGTCATCACCGACAGGCTTTTCCAGTGTGGAGGACACAGATACAACTTTTGTGTGTTTCCTACTAGAAATAAACAATTTGACAATTATGATACGATTCCGAGTTTTAACATCAAAAGCTTTATTAATTGTGACACTTGCCATATTAAACAGTATATGTTGGCGATATTATAAATAAGCTGAATAAAAGCAAGTAACGGAGATAAGGAATGGACAAATATCTGTATCTGGTGCGGGGAAACATTTTAGTGAAGTCCATCAGGGAAAATTACTGTTGATTCTTGATTCTTTCATTTTTTAAGACATTGAAAAAGTGGCCAAACCATAAAGAGGAGGAGACTGGAGGAGAAAAACTTTAAATCAGGAGGCTTTTTGGATCTTTGGCTTAGATATTTGAGCAGCCGCATGAATCAACCACAGAAGTTATATGTTATTAGATTGTTGTATTATCGTTGCTTTATATGACATTTGTCTGTATTTTGTATAATTATTGAACATTCAGGTGTTCATCTACATCAGTTATTGTCTTTGCACATGCATTTAGCTCCTGATTGGTTACAAATGCTTTTACATTGTGATCAAGGACTAACAACTGTCTGAAATGCGTCAGCGATATCGTGGCATTCATCCATCATGGGTTTTCAACAAGATGTCAATAAATGATCTATGCCTTTATGTTCTGAGCACTAAATTTCTAAAAGTTTAGAAGATTGATTACCGCAGCAGGTCAACAGCTTTCCAAGCATGACATCTATTGAAGATCACACACGAGACCTATGATGCAGCCAGTGGGTGGTGAATCATTTCTGTTATTATGAATTTATTATTACTTATCCCACACTCTTAGTGTGAATTTGGCTTCTTTCCTTTGTGAGTTCTCTCATGTTTTAAAAGATCTGATTTAAATACAAAGCTTTTACCACATTCTGAACATGAATACGGCTTCTCTCCTGTGTGAATTCTCTTATGTACAACCATATATGATTTCCTATTAAAGCTTTTCCCACATTCTGAACATGAAAATGGCTTCTCTCCTGTGTGAATTATCTCATGATTAACAAGATGTGATTTCCTAGTAAAGCATTTCCCACATTTTGAGCAAGAATATGGCCTCTCTCCTGTGTGAATCTTCTCATGTATAACAAGATTGGATCTACTTTTAAAGCTTGTCCCGCATTCAGAACATGTATATGGCTTCTCTCCTGTGTGAATTCTATCATTTTTATCAAGATCTGATTTAGTTCTAAAGCTTTTAATTCATTCTGATCAAGAATATGGCTTCTCAACTGTGTGAATCCTCTCATGTGTAACAAGTTGGGATTTCTTTGTAAAGCTTTTCCCACATTCTGAACATGAATATGGTTTCTCTCCTGTGTGAATTCTCTCATGTATAAAAATATCTGATTTCATTTTAAAGCTTTTCCCACATTCTGAGCAAAAATGTGGCTTCTCTCCTGTGTGAGTCATCTCATGTGTATGAAGACAGAATTTATGTTTAAACCTTTCCCCACATTCTGAACATGGATATGGGTTCTGTCCAGTGTGAACTCTCTTATGTGTAACAAGTTCAGTTTTCGTTTTAAAGCTTTTTTCACATTCTGAACACGAATATGGCTTCTCTCCTGTATGGATTCTCTCATGTGTAATATGTTCAAATTTACTTTTAAACCTTTTCCCACATTCTGAACAAGAATATGGCTTTATTCCTGTGTGAATTCTCTGATGTACAATAAGATGTGATTTAGTAGTAAAGCTTTTCCCACATTCTGAACAAGTATGTGGCTTCTCTCCTGTGTGAGTTCTCTCATGTTTGATAAGATCTGAGTTACTAATAAAGCTTTTCCCACATTCTGAACATATATATGGTTTCTGTCCCTTGTGAGTTCTCTCATGTTTGATAAGATCCGATTTACTAGTAAAGTTTTTACCACATTCTGGGCAAGAATATGGCTTCTCTCCTGTGTGAATTCTCTCATGTTCAACAAGATCTGATTTACTTTTAAAGCACTTTACACATTCTGCACAGGAATGTTTCCTCCCTTTCTGAACTCTTTTGTGTGTAGATAGAGCTGAGCTTTCTGTAAACAGTTTACCACTTTGCATCCTTTCATTTGCCTTCTGGCCTTTACTTCGGGTAACAATCTGTGACTGGTCAGCAGAAGGTTCCTCATGATTAGGAACATTAGAAGATAGATCTGTTCCCTGCAGTTCTGGATTAATAGTAATAAGGTTTTCTCCTGAAGAACGCTGCTTGATCTTTCCATCTTGTACTTTTTCACTTAGAGATAACATGAAGTCTTCTACAGGACTCGTGGAATTTTCTGATAAGATTAACAACAGATTTCATGAGTTATTTTTTTTTTTTTTAAACCACAAAGTAGTCACATTTACATCCTACATTCTTATCAGGTTGGTTTTACACTCGGCTTCTTCGGGATATCGGTCACTGCAGGTTTTTTTTTTAGCCAAAATTACTATTGATCAAAATCACAATCACCCGTTTTAGCCATCACAGATAAGTATCTAAAAATGCAACTTTATAAAATTTTATGCAGAAGAAAACAGGGAAATTTTCTTATGCAGAAGCCTAGAAATTTAAAACCAACAAAACCTCTGATCAGGACAAACGTGTTATCAAACTTAGTATTTATATCCCTTATCAACATCTTCTAACGTGCACGGCTAGTTTAATTTTGGAGAATGTTTTCTGTATGAATTGATCCAACCAGTATTATCTAATATGGAAGGTAACACTCATTCATGTGTAACTACTAGTGCATCGCTGCGTATTAGTATTATGGCGGCCCTAGTCCATACCGCCTTAGCCCACTAAGGTCCTGAAGAGCAATCATTCAGATATAACTGATCCAGTATATCGTTGGATAACACCAGTCAATTGGCTAATACCAACAAATAGCTTGAGATAACAACACCTAGTTGGCTGTTAGCAATTCGCGTGCTGTTATATCCTAACAGCAGGTGTTGTTAGCTCATGCTATTTTTGGTATTTCAAATCTAGAAAAAAAAAAGAATATGCAGCATTCACCTATGTTTGCTGTGATCAAGGACTCACTAGAGTTTGAAACGCGTAAGCGAGACATGGGTACATGATTTTTCTCTCTGTTTTAACCTCTTACTGACAGTGAACGTATGAGTATGATGTCAGTAAATTGCTTTGTAGCGGGATCGTGCTATAGCTAATTGTGGCTAACACCTGGCCGTTACAGCGTCGGGCGTGCGCCGCCGCCATCCAGAGCTGTTTAACCTCTTAGACGCCCACATTGCTTAACATGGCACCTAGAAGCCTTGTGAAGGCCTCCATTGCCGCCATATTTTCTAAACCGCCATTTTGGTACAATGCATTAGGCTGTATAAATGATCGAGCCCCCTAGTGGTGAAACATCCTAGGGAGACTCAAAGTTACAGTAAGAAAAAATAGTTTTAAAGTGTAAAAAAATATTAAAAGTTCAAATCACCCACTCTTTTGCTATTTTACAAATAAAAAAAATAATAAAAAAGTTCCCCCTATTTGGTGTCGCCGCATCTGAAAAAGTCCTATCTATTAGAATATAACATCATTTATCCCAGATGCTGAAGACTGGAGAAGAACAAAAATTCCAAACCCCACACGTACCTTTTTACTTTGTCACTTCACATCCCCTCAAAATTCAAATAAATTTCATGTATCCCAACCTGGTAGCAATAAAAAGTGCCCTTATGCCACAAAACATGCGGCATCACTCAAGACCGTAGGTGGAAGGACAAAAAACTTATTGATCTCAGAAACTGGCGCCGCCGCAAATTTCAAAAATAGAAAATCTTTGACTTTTTTTTACGGCACCAAAACATAACGGAAACCCTACATGTTTGGTATTGGCGGATGACTATCAACCTGTAGAATACACATTTTTCCCCACTTAGAATTTTTTTGCGGATTTCCAGTGTATTCTTTGGTAATATGAGTAACATCATTAGAAAGTCCATCTTGTCCTGCAAAGTAAAAGCCCCCATACGTCTATGTAGGTGGAAAAATAAAAAAGTTATGGGAAGGCAAGGAGGGAAAAACGAGCGTGCCAACAAAAATAAATAGGGCTTAGCTGGAAGGGGTTGATACTATTTTGGACTTAAATGGGTTTTCAAGACGTTTGACTGTGAAAAAGTTTTTCCACCACAGTAATAATAATAATAATGAGTGACTTGATGTGGAATATAATGAGGACAAAAAAGAATTGAAATATCTGACATTACAAGAGCAAAGAACCCTCAATGCTCTTAGTGACTTAAAGATTGAGATTGGTGGCTGCGATTGTGTTCCATCCCGCGTGCAGCACAAAACATCTCTTATCCAGTGAAATCTGGAGTAACCACATTGGATGCATTACAGGTGGCAACCGAGAGCTCCCTTTGTCCTCCATCGATACTGCTGTGATGCAGCTGTGGCTGCCGATGGCGTCCCTCACAGAAAAACTACCAATGCCCAGTCAATTGGTCAGTGCTGGGGGTCTCCCCATAGATAGAAACACAAAGTAATTAAGGAGAAATAGAGAACACACCACAAGGAAGATCAGAACCTATATATACAAGGATCATGACAAAAACTATTCTATCCCTCCAAATTCCCTATGTCCTAAGGCTACCTAATAAAACATTCGGTGTAACAGCCCCAATAAGGGCGACCTCCCAGTTTCAATCTGGGTAGAGCTTTGGATAAAGTACAAAGGGTAAACAAAATACTACAATCCATAGAAACAGCCACTATAGAGTATAGTCTGTATGAGGAGATCGGGGGTCCGGTAACCAAAAAAAATCCCCTTAAAATCTGATGCATTTTTCTCCAAAAACATAAAGATGGAAATGGGTTCATCAGGGAATAAACAGACATTGATAACACATATATGTAGACATGAAAGAGCAGCCGAAAATAAACACGATGAAACACAGAATGACTCCCGTTCCTCAGATAAACAAGAAACCTCTCCGTACATAGAAAGTTAAAAAAAACTTCTGGCTCTCAAACTGCAGCGATGCAAAAACATGCTTTTCTTTTGAATAAAAGAGTTTTTATTGTGTAAAAGCAGAAAAACAAAAAAATACAAATTGGGTATTGCAGTAATTATATCGACCTGAGAAACGCCAGCATGTCATTGATATCACACGGTGACCGCTGTAAAAAATAAAAATCACTGCCAGGAATGCTGGATTTTGTTCAAAACACCTCACAAAACCTTAACAAAAGACGATCAAAGCATCATATAAACCCAATAATGACATCAATAAAAATATCAACTCATCCCGCAAAAAGCAAGCCCATAATCAGCTCCATATACAGAGAAATAAAAAAATTATGGCTGTCAGAATAGGACGACATAAAAACACAATTTTTTTTATAAATGGATTTCTATTGTAGTAAGTAATAAAACATAAAAAAAACTATATAAAATTTATATCATTGTAATTGTGCCGACCCACAACATAAAGTTCTCCTGTCATTTATCCCGCACGGTGAACGCTGTATAAATGAAGCTCAAAAAACAATGGCAAAAAACTATGGAACATATGTGCACCCAAATGCACAATACACCCCTAGATGAGATCCCATGGCTGAGATCCAGGGGAGTTGAATTCAAAATGGGGTGACATCTGGAAGGTTTCTCCTGTTCTGGTACTTTGGGGGCTTGGTAAATGCGACATGGCCCCACCAAATCTCTGTTCCAAAAGCCAAATAGCGCTCCCTCCCATGTACGCGCTGCCAAACAGCAGTTTACACCAACATGTAGGCTATTGCCAAACTTGAAAACAATTGTGTAACAGATTTTGGGGGCTTTTTTTCTTGGATTCCTCGTAAACATGAAACATTTTCAGATAAAATTGCAGATAATTTTCACAGGCAAATGCTAAAAAAAATTTGTGACACACCTGTGAGATCGATATACTCACTGCATCCCTGGATATATTCCTTAAGGGGTGTAGTTTCCAATATAGAGTCTTTTTAGGGGTGTTTATTAAGTTTTACCACTTTAGGGTGTCCTCAAACCTGGAATGGCGCCTAAATAGAATTCAAATGAAAATGAGACCACAGAGTCCGGTAGGCGCTCCTCCTCCTATTCTGGGGCTTGTGGTTGAGCCAAATAACGCACTAGGGCCACATATGGGATATCTCTAAAACCAGTAGAACTGGGGGAATCGATGTTGAGTTGCATTTCCCTGATCTCATCTACCGTGTTCCTGTGAATGGTGGATAAAAATTAAGAATCTGCAAAAAAAGTAAACATTTTGAAATTTCACCTCCACTTTGCTTTAATTTGTATGAAAAACCCAATGGGTTAATAAACTTCCTAAAGGCTGTTTTGAATACTGTAAGGAGAATACGTTTAAAAAATGATGCCAACCTACAGTGGACATATGGTAGATGCTAGTTATAAACTATTTTGAGTGGAATAATGATCTGTCTTACACATACATTTTTGAACTATGAAAATGGTAGATTTTTCCAAATTTTCACCATATTTTAATATTTTTCCACAAATAAGGGCTGTATGGAAAAAAACTTCTTACTGACTTAAAGCACACTGAGAAAACAGTCTCTGAGTCACTTGGATAGGTAAAAGTGTCAAAAAGTTATTCTCATATAAAGTGACACGTCAGATTTAAAAAATGGGGCTCTGTCAGGAAGGTCAAAACTGGCTGCAACAGTGAAGGGGTTAAACAAATGTGTTACACAATGTTAATTGCTGAGATGAAGGTCTCAGTGGAGTCTGAAACGCGTAAGTGAGACATCGGGACACGATTTTTCTCTCTGTTCTAAGAGTGATACAATAAAATAACCGGATTCTACTTTGCAGGATTATAAATTCTTTGAGCGAGGAAGTACATTTTTTGGCATTAACCAATTACTGGGAAGGGGGGATGAGTCTGGAATTATATTCAAATATTTAGTTTCCCGTTTCCGTTTCCAGATCAGAGGTTTTGTTGGTTTTAAAGTTTTTGAGTTTTCCACCCCTTTGTTTTCTGTTGTATAAAATTTGGTAAATAAAGTTTAATATTTAAGTACTAATCTGTGATGGCTGAAAGGGGTTGAAGGTCGCCAATGGCAAATTGTGATGTTGTTCGGATAGACGCCGCACCATCACAGCCGCACCATCACTAGTGGCTCAAAAAACTATGGTGGGAGATTTAAAAAAAAAAAAACCCTGTCTGAGGCCTCCCCAAGGCTGGAGACAAACACCTGCTCTTCTTGTTCTAGTTCTTTGACCCAAAGCCAGAAATGGATCCAGCAGAGCGGCGGAATGTAAGGGGATGTTCACACAATGTTTTTGTGACATATTTGGAGCATAATTGTGCTTAAGTATGCCGCGCAAATATGGTAAAACCATTGTACAAGTGCAGATCTCATTGATTGATATATAAGATCACTGGCATCATTCAGACGATGAATTTACGATCATATTTCGCGCCATGTACTGTACACCCGTAAAAATAAGTGACCTTATAGAAAAGCACATGTGCAGAAAGCGGCCATTCTACACTGAGAGCATGTGCCTGCAAGTGCCTATGCTAACGAATGTGTACTGTACCTGGACACATCACAGAACGTCATGTGAACCTACCCTGAGACTTGACTGTTGAATCACAATAAAATGTTTCATTGACAATGTCCAGGATTCTGCACCTGGTCACCACTTTCATGACATAAACCTTGAACTAATTTTTACGAGATGTAATTATGGAAGGCATTTATTGTATCTAAGCTGCTTTTATCAGAGATGCTTTACTGCTGGACATAGAAGAATATGGACAGAATCTGACTCATTGACTTCTATGAGTGTTTGAGGCTCTTTGACCTGGGAAGAAGTCATTGTGTGGGGAGGGAGAGCTGTGACCATCTCCTATTGTGAATGGTGTTATCTACACATTGGTAAAAAACAAAAAAAACAAAAGTGGGAACAGCACAGAAATTCCACATAAGACCATAAAATGTCAATAATGCAAAGTCCGTCCCAAGGCGAGCAAGCCTCAAACTCACCACCGTGGGATACAAATAGATGGTTTGGACGACAGCATAGTAAAAGAAGGAATCAGATTTATTTCAGAGTGAGAGACACCATTACAACGTTTCGGGCTGTCCGTGCATGGCCTTTTTCAAGCAGCATAAAATACAGAGTGTAATGCAGGTGTATTTAAGGGGATATCAGACCCTCCCCAATCACATAACATCCAATCAAGTGACAAGCATTAATAAACATTTAACAAACACATGTGCAGGTGAATACTCATAGGTTAATACAATGATGGACATAAAACATCACCTCTTATAACTCACTATCCCATTGCCTGGGGAACTCAAGGCATCAGATGCATACATACCGCGCCAAATACATTGCGGCGTCCTCTAATCTATACTGCGCATATCCGGAAACCCACGCATCGGCGCTAAGGGAATCCGGAAGCGCCAAGCACTACGGCTTCAAAAGTAACTACTGCGCATGTCTAAGGACAAGTCATCATTCTAAATAGCGCTACAAATATGATAACCAATGTGTGAAATGCTGAAGAGTAACTAAATGATTGAGCATAATGCCTCTAGACTCTGATCCACCTTTTTATGTTATTCTACTAGGCCCAAACAGGGAGAAAAAAAAAAGCTGAGAAACTCAGCAAAGGCTAAAGCCATTCAACATCACTCCTCAAAATGGGCCATAATCAACAGTGGTCAGCCACAGTCTATAGAAATATACAGAAACATATATAGGTAATCTGTATCATTTTATTATGTTGAAAATTCAGCATTCTACACATAAACAAAAATAATAATAATAAAAAATAAAAAATATATCTTTATTAAACAAAACCAACTAAAAAAAAATTTTCTTTTCTTTTATGCGTTGCATCCGATGTCTGAGGCCCCCAAACAATATCACCTAAAAAAGATAAAAAATTTATAAATACACTATAAACAATAATTCATGCTAAAGAAAAAAGATGATGAGCAAATAACAATAACAGAATAATAATACATTAAATCTTAAATTCAATATTAAGGCCAGAAGGTTGCAAAGTTTGTAATTCAAAAATCCACCTACTCTCCTTCTTCCTTAAAAGCATCTCACGGTCACCCCCACGTCGTAGTTGAGGAACGGAATCAATAACCCTAAATCTTAGCTGTGACACCGAATGTCTCAATTCCACAAAATGTTTTGCTACGGGAACATCCATCAACCTCTTCCTAATCGTACTTTTATGTTTATTAATCCTTTGACGGATTTCCATCGTCGTCTCCCCAACATACATCAAGCCACAAGGGCAAGTAATCACATATATCACATAACTGGAACGACATGTATAGCGCTCCATAATGTGATAAATCTTGCCACTGTGGGGATGAGTAAATGAATCACCTTTAATCATATTGTTGCAGTTGCAACAATTGAGGCAAGGGAAATTACCTTTATTGGCAGATGTTAGAAAAGTTTGTACCAAACCCTTTTTCTTTGGACCAAAATCAGAACGTACCAGTTTATCCCCTAGGTTTTTATTACGTTTATACGCCATCATTGGGACCTTTTGAAACTCAGGAATCTGTGGAAAATGGTCACGTAGAATGTCTGCAATATTATGACTACAGTCACTAAACCTTGATACAAACGACATTCTATCACCAGTCAACTTGGTCTTCTTAGTCTTACTGACGAGCAGGTCATCCCTATTGATAGTATCTAATCTCTTAACTTGTTGTTGTAATAATTTTTTGGGGTAACCTCTAGAGACAAATTTCCTGCACATATTTTCCACCCTCTCCTCCAAAATATCCTGATCAGACACAATCCTTTTAACTCTAAGTAACTGGCTCCACGGTAGGGAGTCCTTCATATGTCTAGGGTGATAGCTATCATGCCTAAGGAGATTGTTCCTATCTGTTGTCTTCACGAATAAATCAGTTTTAATACCATCATTTTCAAGAATAACCAAAGTGTCAAGAAATTGTAACTTATGGGTAGACATCACTTTGGTAAATGTGATGGAAGACTCACAAGTATTCAAATAATCAAAAAAAGCCTCCAAAGTTGTCTCAGTATCTAACCAAATCAGAAAGACATCATTGATGTAGCGCCACCAACAAAGGATGTGCTCCCAAAAATTAGAGTGATAAACCCACTTCCTCTCAAAATTGGCCATGTAGATGTTAGCATATGTGGGGGCCACATTGGACCACATGGCTGTGCCTTTCTTTTGTAAAAAGAAATTATGCCCAAAGAGGAAATAATTCCTCCTGAGGATGATCCCTAAGAGATCAAGCACAAAACGTGAACACTCCGGAGCACTTCCCCTGTTGGTAAGCGCCACATCGACTGCCTCAATACCAGCCTCATGTTTGATCGAGGTGTACAAAGACACCACATCAAACGAAACAAGGATACAATTCTCTGGTATCCTTAAATTATTCAACTTCAACAGGAAATCTGATGTGTCCCTAACATAGAAGGGCGCTGTGGTTGCCAAATCACGCAAGAATCTATCTAAAAAAAATAGAGATAGTGTTAAAGATGGAGCCTCTACCGGACATAATAGGACGTCCAGGGGGGTTCTCTAAGTTTTTGTGAATTTTGGGCAACATATACAGTATGTTGGGGGAACCAACCTTCAAATAGTCGCCTAATTTGGCATCTATAATGCCTGAACATAAGGCCTCATCAATAATGTTATTAATTTCCGTCATGATGTCAAATTTAGGATCCCTATCAAGTTTGACATAAACATCCTGATCTCCTAACTGCTTCATCACCTGTGCATCACTGGATCAGTGAGCGATCTCCAGAAATCTAGTGACTAGAACAAATATTATTCCTGCACTGAGAGACATCCAGGACACGTGGGGACTTCTGAGCTGTGACTTCCCCTGATAACTTCCACTGGCAGAGAAGTGTAAAGCTAAAGACCTTGTAGGGGAAATGCTCATAGTAGGAAAGTCTTGTTTATCACTAAGTATTAAGATCCCAGTAGATTTTGTACTATATTTTATCATTGAAGTAGATGTTCTAAGCTTGTGGCTAAACCTCCTGTGTGCATAAACAGCTGAGGATTTGCATCTAGGAAATAACCTATAACCTAACCTAGATGCCCTTGTGCATCTTGCAACCAGGATTAACCTCCGTTTCCATGAACTACCTTTGGAACAATTTCAAGTTTCCTCTCATGACAGAAGGTTCCCCCAGGCCAGTGGGTCTACTACCCGCTGCTGTCCTAACACATGGGATAAACATATACCTATCCTAATGTAAAAAATAATACTAATATAAAAGCAACTAGATAGATGAAGTGGTCGCCTATGGCCAGGCTCGGACTGGCACGCCGGGGAGTCGGTGGATTCTCCAGTGGGCCACGAGCTCCTGTGGGCCCCATAGATAGTGCTGGTGCTACCCGGGGCCCGGGCACCGCATCCTGTCTCTGAACTCCTGGGTCCTGTGTCCCGAGCGCTCACAGACAGGGCCCAGGAGTCGAGGACTAATGTTCTTGATTCCCGGGGCTGAGCAGTGTCAGCGGAGCAGAGCACCACTGGCGCTCTGCTGTGCTGTTTACTCTGGTAAGCCTAAGGTCTTAGGCCTTAAAGAGTACCTATCACCTCCACACAAACACACAAAATATAATAGTAGATGAAATTCTAAGACTTTTTTCCAATACATGTCATTAGCAATGCAGAGGGATTATGTCATTATTAGAGGGAAACAAATCTTAGTTTCACTTTCTCAGCAGAGCTCTTTATGTAGCAGAATTCTCTCTGTTGAGCTATACCACCTGTGCAGGGGGAGCTGAGGATATAGCTGCTACATACAGTACAACAGGCACAGCACACTGAGAACATAGTGTGACAGGGTTTATAGGCATTTACATTATACTCCTACTAGTGTTATATACATCACAGACATAGCAGCCAAGAGAAAATCAGTGTGCACATGATGTAGACTTCCTGGCTCCCCCCTGCACAATGGACTCTTCCAGCTCAGGAGCAACACAGCTGTCACATAGTGATCCATCAAGCTGTCATGTGCCGACTTGGCCCGACTTCAGAGCTGTCTTAAAGGGCCAGCGCTTTTTTAAAAAAACTGAATTGCAGGTGAAATGCTTTGATTTCCCTAATGAAGCATATTTAGGGAAGTGATTGTATTTTAGTCTCCTGTTATTTCATGAGGTTTCCCTGGAGGTGATAGGTCCTCTTTAAGCCTACCAGGCACCGGCCTCTAGTGATGAAGTAGGGGGCGCGGTGACATCATAGCATTGCTCCGCCTTTGTCAGGCCTCACTAGAAGCCGATGGGCAGCTTGTCGCGTCCGGGAGCTTGAGAAAGGTGAGGGTTTTTTTGTTTTTTTGTTTAATGGCTACCTGCATACTCACTAAAGGGGGACCTAACGACCTGGGTTCTAAATAAACGGGGCACCTACGACCTGCCTACGATCTAATGGGGGATCTATCTACCTGCCTAATAACTAAAGGGCCCTGACTACCTGCATACTAACTAAAGGGGGCCCTAACTACCTGGCTTCTAACTAAAGGGGGCCCTGACTACCTGCCTACTATGTAAAGGGGGATCTAACTACCTGCCTAATAACTAAAGAGGGCCTTGACTACCTGCATACTAACTAAAGGGGGCCCTAACTACCTGGCTTCTAACTAAAGGGGGCCCTGACTACCTGCCTACTATGTAAAGGGGGACCTAACTACCTGCCTAATAACTAAAGAGGGCCTTGACTACCTGCCGAATAACTAAAGAGGGCCCTGACTACCTGCCTAATAACTAAAGGGGGCCCTGACTAGCTGCCTAATAACTAAAGGGGGGCCCTGACTAGCTGCCTACTATGTAAAGGGGGACCCTGACTACCTGCCTAATAACTAAAGAGGGCCTTGACTACCTGGCTTCTAACTAAAGAGGGCCTTGACTACCTGACTTCTAACTAAAGGGGGCCTTCACTACCTGCCTAATAACTACAGGGGGCCCTGACTACCTGCCTATTAACTAAATGGGGCCCTGACTACCTGCCTAATAATTAAAGGGGGCCCTGACTCCCTGTCTACTAACCAACGAGGGCCGTGACTACCTCGCTTCTAACAAAAAATGGCCTTGACTACCTGGCTTCTGACTAAAGGGGGGGCCCTGACTACCTGCCTAATCACTAAAGGGGACCCTGTTTACCTACCTAATAACTAAAGGGGGCCCTGTTTACCTGGCTGCTAACTTAAAGGGGCCCTGGCTACCTGCCAAATAACTAAAGGGGGCCCTGGCTAACTGCCTGCTATGTAAAGGGGGCCCTGGCTACCTGCCTAATAACTAAAGGGGGCCCTGGATACCTGCCTACTATATAAAGGGGGCCCTTGCTACCTGCCTACTGTATAAAGGGGGCCCTGACTACCTGCCTACTATGTAAAGGGGGCCCTGACTACCTGCCTACTGTATAAAGGGGGCCCTGGCTACCTGCCTACTATCTAAAGGGGGCCCTTGCTACCAGCCTACTGTATAAAGGGGGCCCTGACTACCTGCATACTATCTAAAAGGGGGCCCTGACTACCTCCATCCTAAGTAACTGAGACTCACCAACTCCTACCTACAGCCTGCCTAACTGGGGCCCGCCAACCTAACTGGGGCCTATTTATCTACCCACCCATGGCCTACTTATCTACCTTACTTGGGCCTATCCACCAACCTACCTGGGGCCGGACTACCAACTTATCCAATGGGGTCTACTTACCTAAATAGGGCCTATCTAGCTACCTGGGGCTTTGCCCATTTCCCTACCTACCTAGGGTCTTGCCTACCTACTTGGTTATATAATTGAGAGGGCAGCAGCCCATAGTTGTAGCATTATCTCCAGGGGGTTAGTCCTCTCCCCACCCTCCAACCCCTTAGGAGATTGTGCCTCTAAGTTATGGCTTGTACCTGGTCTCTCACCCCTGGGAAGTTCGTACAGAGGTGAGAATAGGTAAAGAGGTGCTGGAGTGAGGATATTAAGATATTTGTGTGTACATTTTGCAGGAACAAGTGGTGGTCTCCATATGGCGATGTTGTAGGGTATATCGGCGCGGGTATAATGGCAGCGTACACTTGTCCCTGATTGTAAGAGTGAGGGAACACCTGACCCTGTGATATTAGTTAAACTTCTATTTTCAAGCTGGTGTTATTTTAGAAGCTGGTGATATGCGTGACCAAGGGAGACAAGGAGGGGGATATTGTATGTGGGCTTTTGGGGGATATGGATGGAGCTACTTAGCCATGTGTCTATGATATTTTAGAATGTGACAAATGTGTGAGACAACCAGATATGTGATGCCCTTGGTTTTGCGTACTACACAATACAGTTCTGTTTTGCACACTGTATTATGTGGTAAAATGGGCGCATTTATGTCCGAGAGGTAGAAAATATTTTCATGTACAGTAGCTGTAGGGTGGGCCCCAAATATCAATTCCCCTGTGGGCCCCAGACTCCACAGACAACACTGCTTATGGCCGATATCTTCTATGTTTCTACATAACTGTTAAAATAGTGGAAAAAATCCAATTCTGTTGGTAAAACCCGACCATATGGTTTCCTTGGCTTCTCCGGACTGAACCTGACCATCTGCTTCCCTTGGCTCCTAAGGACTGAACCCGACCATCTGATTCCCTTGGCTCCTCCGGGCTGAACCGACCATGTCGTTCCCTGAACCCACTTGATTCCTTGGCTCCTCCGGTCTGAACCCGACCATCTGATTCCCTTCGCTCCTCCAGGCTGAACCCGACCCTCTGAGTCCCTTAGCTCCTCCAGGCTGAACCCGACCATCTGATTCCCTTGGTTCCTCCAGACTGAACACGACCATCTAATTCCCTTGGCTCCTCCAGACTGAACAAGACCATCTGATTGCCTTGGCTCCTCCAGACTGAACAAGACCATCTGATTCCCTTGGCTGCTCCAGACTGAATAAGACCATCTGATTCCCTTGGCTCCTCCAGGCTAAACCCCACCAACTGATCCCCTTGGCTCCTCCAAGCTAAACCCCACCATCCGATCCCCTTGGCTCCTCCAGGCTAAACCTGACCATCTGATTCCCTTGGCTCCTCTGGACTGAACCGACCATCTGATTCCCTTGGCTCCTTCGGGCTGAACCCGAACATCTGATTCCCTTGGCTCCTCCAGGCTGAGCCTGACCATCTGATTTCCTTGGCTCCTCTGGGCCTTCTCCTTCTCTGTATAACGGGTGACTTACCATTCTCATTTCTCCTAGAACATTACTATGGCTGCAATTGTTCCCATGATACATAACTGACCATACTGGGGGCTGAAGTTTTCCGCTGATTAGTTACATAGTTACATAGTTTGTAAGGCTGAAAAAAGACAAGACATAAATCCAGTTCAGCCTATTTTGCTAAAGTGTTGATCCAGAGGAAGGCAAAAAACCCTGCATGAGGTAGAAGCCAATTGTCCTCATTTTAAGGAAAAAATTCCTTCCTGACTCCAATCTGGCATCGAAAAAATCCCGGATCAACGACCCTCTCAGAACTGGTCTCTTTAATTAATATTTTATCATCTCTAGAAAATGTATCAGACCCTTCTCCAGAATCTGGTCCATAACTTAGTTATATTATTACATCTAGAAATGTCTCCAGACCCTTCTCCAGAATCCTGCTCACCATAACTTGTTATATTATTACATCTAGAAATGTATCCAGACCCTTCTCCAGAATCCTGTTCACTATAACTATAAATCTTGAGAGATCTCTATATTGACCTTTAATGTATTTAAACATATTTATTATGTCCCCCCGAAGCAGTCTTTTCTCTAAACTAAATAACCACAATCTTGCTAATCTTTCTGGGTATTGTAGTCCACCCAGTCCTTTTATTCATCACTTGGAAGCTCCTGAAGCTCTTACATAGGACGCTGGATTCCTCCTATTATGGATTTTCTCTTCTATCACTGACTTGTTAGATAATAAAGATGCTAGAAATCTAGAGAAGTTTACCTCTCCAGTCACCAGATGGAGGATCTCCAAGGTGAGGTCTAATATTCTTCTGCTGATCTCCTTCCTGTCCATGTCCATCCTTGGTGCGTCATTCAGGAGAAGGAACGCTGTGTATGAGAATAGGAGAAAACTGGATGAACTGGAAGGTTCTAGTACTGCAGGCGCCTTTATGGAGAAAGGAGGGGCCCAAATCATACAGGGGCCACATCATGTGTGACATACAGAACCTCTGGGGGCAGAGGAGAGGCAGCTTCTCAGAGCTGTCACCACATGGATACAGGGTGTTACCAACACATCCACAGGATATCCCATAACATCTGATAGATGAGGGCCCCACGTCTGGGGCCACGCTCGGCTGTATCTGTAACTCCTATAGTGAATGGAGAGCCCACTGTACATGTGTGACCACCTCTCTGCTCATTCCCCACCTGGATGCAGTGGCCCCATCTCCATGAGGGTCGGGTCTGTTCTCCAGAGGTGAGACCCTCATCTATCAGACATTTATGGGAGACGCTGTGGATACATCAGAAATGTCCATGTTGGGAAAACCCCTATATGTTATAACTGATGAAGGACTTGGTGCATCAGGTAAGAACAGCAATATGAAGCCATTTGGGGGGTTCTAAATGATCTACTGGGGAAATTTTGCTCCCCCCAGAAAAAGGGATTAAGTAAAAAGGGCTTTTGGGGGAGGGGGGGCTTCCCATTATCCCTGCTGTTTTCCGGCCCCCGGGGTTTCCCCAGCATTCCTTGGCCCCATTACCCCCCTGCTGTGTCCCAAGGCCCCCAGGTTCCCAGCACCTCTCTCCTTTTACTCCCGGCGGTTTTCGGGCCCCCGGGTTTCCCCAGCAGCCCCCCTGCTCCATTTATTTTCCCTGCTGATTTTTGTTATTTTTTTTAAAAGGGGGGCCAGTACTTGATTTTCTATTTTCCCTTGGCCAAAATTTTTTTCACCTCGGGCTATTAAAAGGGGGTTTCCTCCCCCCAACCTTTTTCCCCTCTCTTCGGGGTTTTCCTTCCGGGGTTTGAAGGGGATCCTTGTTTACCATTTTCCCTTGTTTTGGGCCCTTTCGGCCTCTCCTTGAGTAATAAGGATTTTAAACCTTCTGTAATTTTTTTGGGGTTTGCCCAGGACCAGGCTTCTCATCTTTTCCCCCCTATTTCCCCAAAATTTTTTCAAAGTAGCTAAAAACCGGGGGTGATAAAACCCGGGGGAAGGGGCCCTTTGGGAGTCACCTGCAGCAAAGGCAAGCCCTTTGAAACGGGGGTTTATGGGGTAAAAACCCCAAGGAGCTTTCCCAACTCCGTCCCCAAAAGGGGTTGGTGCAGTTTATCTGTGATGATCAGGGGAAATCCACCCCCAGATAAGACGAGTCGTTAAAACCCAGCCCGGGGGACACAGGAGGGGGAAAATTTGGAGACAGAATGGGGAAAACCCAAAAAAGGGTCAATATCATGAAAACCTAATTTTCTGGAAACAGGAGCAAAATTTTTTTTCCCAAATAAAAAAATTGTTATGTTCTTCATAATTTAACAAGGAAATCAATTTTAAAAATCTGTGGAAAATCCCTTAAAGGGATGAATTTTGTCCCAAGAAATTTTTTAAACTAAAGGGAAAAACCAAAATGATGATCCCAAGTTTTTTTTCTTCTCAGGTGTTTTATTTTTGTCGATAGGAGGTTTATTAATTCTGTTTTCTGTATATGAAAAAATTTTGAGGGGCCCATTTTGTCGAGCTAATTTTAACGGGCATTTTGATACAGATTTATTTGCAGCTACATGGACTTTGGAAGTGTGCACAGGAGCTGACTCATTGACTTTATGGGAAAGGGGTTTTTGGGGCCTTTTGGGGCCCTGGAAGAAGTCATTGGGGGGAAGGGGGGAGCTTGTGCCCTTTCCCTTTTGGGAAAAGGAAAATAAATGTGTTTTTTAACGGGTTTCCCCCTTATTGTAAACCCTTTTTGAGTAATGGGGCCCTTCCGGGGGTGTTGGCCATTATTAAAAACTTGTGCCCACCCTTCCCCTGCGGAACCCAGGTTTATCGGTTTTTTTGAAAGTTTTTGGTTAAAAAAAAAAATTTTTAAAAAATGGTTAAAATTTTGGAATTTTAAAAATTAAGGGAATTAACTTCCCTTTTGGCCGACCCCCCCCCCTCAAACCCCCAAAAAAAGGTAAAAGGGCCCGTTCCCCCTTTTTTTTTTTATTTTTTCCCTTGTTGGGGGGCATTAAGGGCCGGGTGATTTTAAAAAATCCTCCCAAAACATTTTAAACGTCCTTTAAAAATCGATCCTTTGGGGTTCCTTTTTAAAAAACTCCCCTCCTTTCCCTGGGAAATAGACAGTGACCCCCTGACACCTTAAAAGGAAACCCGGGCAAAAACAAAATGATTCGGTCAACAAAACCCCGAAACCCCTCCTTTTGGGGTTACTGGTTTTTGCCCAACATTCCCCCAGCAGCGTAAAACCCCCCCAAATTAGCGCTCCGTTTCTTGGGGGTGGTTCTTGGATCTTCTGCCTTTTTTGCCCTCTCCCTGTATCAGGGAGTGCGGGGAGGCACCCTTAATGGATTGGCCCCGGCTCCAAACCCCCCTGAAACACAGGGACAGTGTGGGGGGCCCCCACAGTAAAAAGACGTTTTTCTTCATACTGTGGGAATTTCCCGTGTATGGAGAAAATCCCTGGATAATTGGGCCAAACTCCAAAAAATCTAGTGATGAAAAATATTATTCCGCATTTAGAGACCTTCCCGGCCGTGTTTGGTTTTGAAACTGGGGACTTCCCCTGATAACTTCCACCTTTGGGGAAAAGGGTTCCCTAGTTTCAAATTTCTTCCCTTTCAGTTTAAAAAATCCCCTTCTATGTTTGCTGCCCCCTTTTTAAACAATGGGGCCAAAAATGTATTTCGGGCACCCCCCTTTTCTTTTTTTACTCTCTTTCATTGCGCTATTTGGTGAGGGTCAAAAAGTTCAATTTTCCCTTTCTCATTGTGTACAATTGCCCCCCCCCCCCCCCCGCCCTTTTTGAAAAAAAAAAGAGAAAAAAAAAAACAAAAATGTAAAATAATTTTTTTGCAAATTTTTTTAAAATTAAAAAAAACTGAAAATCTCACAAAGATTAAGAAATTAAAACCCTTTGCTGTGACACTCCATTTGTGAACTCACATGGCTGTCCATTCTTCTGATCCTCCTTGAGATGGTTTCTACTTCTTCAATGGAGTCCAGCTAATGTTTAATTAAAGGTGAGTGGACCTTGTTTAGGAAGGCATACACCTGTCTATATTAATACCCTCACAGCTCACAGTGGCATGTCAAAGCACATGAGAATTAATGAGATCATAAGGAACTGCCCCAAGAGCTCAGAGAACAGAATTGTGCAAGGCAACAGATCTGGCCAAGGTTACATAGAGCGCTATCAAGGTTCCTAGAGCCACAGTGGCCTCCATAATCCTAAAATGGAAGAAGTTTTTGGGTTGACCACAACTCTCCTCGACAGGCCTCCACCAAAACTAAGCAATCGTGGAGAAGAGCATTGGTGCGAATATGTAAAAAGACCCCAAGATCTCTGTTGCTGAGCTCCAGAGATGCAATAGGGAGATGAAGAAGAGTTCCACAAAGTCACCGATCCCTGCACGCTTCACCAGTCGGGCTTTTAATGGCAGAGTCCGCCGACGGAAACCTCTCCTCATTGCAAGACAAAAAAAAGCTGCAGACAGTTGCAAGAACACATGAAGGACTCCAGACTAATGAGAAAATAAGATTCTCTGGGTCAGGGAAGAATGAAGATTGATTTGCTGGGTGTTAATTGTACAATGGTGGAGAAACCAGAACTGCTATCACCTTCCAAACTAATCCCACCAGTGACACATGGTGTGGCAGCATCATCTATGGGGGCAGGGACAGGATGACTGTTGGCAATTGAAGGAAAAGATAAATGTGGCAAAGTACAAGATATCCTGGATGGAAAAACCTCTCCAGATGCTCTGGACCTCAGACCTGTCAAAAAGGTTCCTCGTCCCTATCAAGACAAATGACCAAGCACCGCCCAGCTTAAAATAAAACACCGCAGCCCATGGCTTCGGAACAACTCGTGACCATTCCTGTCTGGCCCAGCCAGAGCCCTGACCTAAAACCAATGAAGCATCTCTGGAGAGACTTGAACATTGGTGGACAGCCATTTTCACCATCCAACCTGAGGGAACTGGAGAGGATCTGAAAGAAGAATGGTAGATGATCTCCAAATCCAGGGGTGAAAAACTGGTTGTATAATTCCGAAGAAGACTCATGGCTGTAGTAGCTCAAAAGGGGCTTCTTCTCAATACTGAGCAAAGGGTCTGAATACCTATGACCATTTGATATTTCAGTTTTTTTATGTTTAATAAATTTGTAAAAATTTCTACATTTATGTTTTTTTTCCTTTCAAGATGAGGTGCGGAGTGTACATTAATGAGAAAAAGAATGAACTGTTTTAATCTTACCAAATGGCTGCAATGAAAGAGAGTGAAAAATGTAAAGGGGTCTGAATACTTTCCGTACTCATTGTAGTTACAGTATTATGTTCCCTTTTCCTTTTTTCCTCCTTTCTATGCAAACTAAGTTCTAGAAGTGTTAACCTTAAGACCTTCCACCATTTTTGTAGTTGGTCCTTAAACCATGTGAATTGTATTAATACTGGGGTCAGTTCTAGAGACCTTACCAACAAAAAGACATTGATTCCATAGAAGGGTCCAAAGATGGGCTACGGGGTCTTCAGTATAAAGTTTATCATTAAAGACTAAAGGAAACCTTTATAAATGTGGTTGGAAAATCAACAGTGAATATAAACCTGCCCGAGATCAATACAGATCTCTGCAAAGATAGAAATAAGGAGGACAATACTGAGGAGCCAGAGCCGCTCCTCTCCGACATCAGCTACTATGTTTCTATACAAATATTAAACCATAAAATAAAGAAAACTCCAGTCCCCTAAGATGAGCCAGGCGATATGATTCCCGTGGCTCCTCCAGGTCAAACCCGACCATCTGATTCCCTTGGCTCCTCCAGGCTGAGCCCGACCATCTGATTCCCTTGGCTCCTCCAGGTTGAACCCGAACATCTGATTCCCTTGGCTCCTCTGGACTGAACCCAACCATCTGATTCCCTTGGCTCATTCAAGATTAAACCGACCATCTGATTCCCTTGGCTCCTCCAGGATAAACCTGACCATCTGATTCCCTTTGCTCCTCCAGGCTGGACACGACCATCTGATTCCCTTGGCTCCTCCAGGCTGAACCTCCAACCATCTGATTCCCTTGGCTCCTCTATGCTGAACCTGACCATCTAATTCCCTTGGATCCTGCAGACTGAACCCGACCATCTAATTCCCTTGGATCCTCCAGACTGAGCCCGACCATCTAATTCCCTTGGATCCTCCAGACTGAGCCCGACCATTCCTAATTCCCTTGGATCCCAATACTGAGCCCGACCATCTGATTCCCTTGTCCTCCTCCTGCTGAAACCCAACATCTGATTCCCATTGGCTTCCTCCGGGTCCCTTCTCCTCCTCTTATAATGGGCGACTCACCATCCTCATTGCTACTATAACATTAACAGGCTGCAGTGGTTCCCATGATACATAACAGAGCCATGCTGGGGGCCTGAGGTTTTCCGCTGTTCAGTCATCACATGGAAGCTCCTGAATCGCTTGCACAGGACGCTGATGCCTCCTATTATGGATTTTCTCTTCTATCATTGACATGTTACATAATAATGTTACATAATAAAGATGATAGAAATTTAGAGAAGTTTACCTCTCCGATCACAAGGTGGAGGATCTCCAAGTTGATGTCTAATATTCTTCTGCTGATTTCATTCATTTACGTGTCAATACTTGGTTGGCCAAATAATGTTGTACAGAGAGAATCTATTGTGAAATGGCAATAGTGTGTGATTATTGGTAGGATGTGTAGTCCTTGTGGGAGGACATACGATGGGGGGAGGGGTGTACAATGTAATAATTATTTTTGGTGTAACCTGCAGACCCTCTTACATCACTGAGGAAATAGAGGGTTGGCTGTACGGACACATGGAGCGGCTGCACAGGCGGGTACAGGAGGGATCATGGGAGATTTTATCTATTCAGATACTGATTGGGGTCCGGGTTCTACTTTAGCCACAAAGACGAGGAAGTTCCCCAATTACTTCAGGATAATTTTTTGTCCAGTTCGAGGACGATCCCACTAGACTTGATGCTCTTTTGGTTATTCCTTACACAGCAGGACTTGTTGGAATGCAGGGTCGTTTTCTGGGTGGGCGGGGCAAGCAATGGCACTGCTCACCTTAAGAGATGGGGGTACAGCCCGGGCTACAATTGATGCCGACCGACCATTGTGGTCACCATCTTTCTCAGCACAGCCATTTTAAAATACATAGTTACATAGTTAGTACGGTTGAAAGAAAGTGTATCTAAAATATAACATTTATTTCAGTAAGATTAAAAAATCTCTATAGAGCAAACCATGACCCAAAACACATAATCAAAAATGCAACGGTAAAACGGTAGGTATATGGTAATGGAAACAATATCACTGCCCTATTGCAAATCCTACATAATCTACCATAGATTCCCCCCCTACCTAGCAAAAATAGGGCCACCCGCTCCTATAAAGAGCGACCCTATACAGAACCTAGCCCTACTATGCAAAGCCCCATTACACCCTACACTGGTGAATACAATACATAATCCAGTTTAACAATAATGTCCCAACATGTTTTCTACCTTACTTGTGAGCGTCATCAGGGACTGAAAATAGCCAGTAACTGAGAATAAAGCTCGGTTTACTGTTATACGAGCCAGAGAACAAAGACATTTAGGAGCATATGGCTCCGATATCACCATAGACCTCCGTGATATCGGAGCCATGTGCTCCTAGATGGCTTTTGCATAGTAGGGCTAGGTTCCTGTATAGGGTCGCTCTTTATAGGAGCGGGTGCCCTATTTTTGCTAGGTAGGAATCTATGGTAGATATGTAGGATTGCAGATAGGGAACAGTGATATTGTTCCATTACCTTATACTCTACCATTTAATGTGCATTTTTTTGAATATGTGTTTTGGGTCATGAGTTTTGCTTCCTAGATGAGATATTATATTAATCATAAGTACATAAATGTTATATTTTAGATACACTTTCTACTATTTGTTGTTGTACTGGAGTGTAGGAGTTCACAGGCTGATATTTCCTTGTCAGCATTTTCGTGCTCTTACGGTTGAAAGAAGACACGTGTCCATCAAGTTCAACCAAGGGTGGGGAAAATGTGGGTGATGGGAGAGAGACAAGGACATTAAGCCCCAGCCTCACCACTGGTTAATGCCTTGGAACCCGCCAGACATGAACCAATCTGCTTCATCGGAGACCGTATCTCTGACCCCAGAGCCTCCACCAGCCAGATCCAGAATCTTACATGGCTACATACACGCATTAATATTATTAGTTCCGGTAGTATCTAAGCCTTTCCTTGAAACTCTCTACAGTTCCTGCCGTGACCACTCCTCAGTAGGCTAAGTCCATAGATTCACAGTTCTTACAGTGAAGATATGCTTCTTCTCCTCAGGAGGATTGAATCCTTTTCGTCTCTAGTCGAAGGGAATGTTCCCCCCCTTGTATGACTTTCTGAGGGGCTTCACTTGAAATAATTTAATCCCCATACATTTTGTAGGACCATTTATATATTTATACAAATAAATCATGGTCCCCGCCCCGCCGAAGCCCGTCTTTTCGTCAAACTAAATAAGTGTAAATTCTACTAACCTCTCTCATACCTAAGATGCTCCATTCCCATTGAACCCATTTGCCAAGTGGATGCCCAAGCACTCAGGTTGCCAGGTCTGCTGCAATTTATGAGCAAATCTTCCGTAATTGCACTACCCTGCATAGCTTGGTGTCATCTGCAAAAATCGAAACCGGTCTATCGATCCTCCCACTATACTCTGTTAATAAATACATTAAATAAGAGAGGACCAATACTGAGCCCCTGTCGGCCACCCACTCACAAAGCCGGGACCACTTAGAGTAAGGAGTCATTTACCACCACCACTTCTCTGTGTACGATCCAGACACCAGTTTTTAATCCAATTACACACTGTTATCTCTAACCCAATGGATTCGATTTTACCCAAACAAAAAAATATATCAAGTAGAATTATTATTTGGGGGGGGGGTGGGGGATTGGGTGGTGGGGGGGGAGTTTGTTTGGTGTTTCCATTATGAGTTACAGTGTCCAAATCCTTTCAAAGTCTAAAAAACATAGCCAAAGCTGCCCCGCTACTCCCGGACTTCTACTCTCCTCCTCATAAAACAGATCAGATTTATCTGAACAGCTTCTGTTCTTAGTAAATCCATCTTGGCAACCACTAATAATATGTGTTTGTCAACATACTCCTGTATACTAGTCCCTTATGAGCCCCTCAAACATTTTCCCATAATCCAACAGATGTTAAACTTGCTGGTCTATAATCACCTGGCCAGACTTGGAACCTTTTTTGTAGATGGGAACTACATTTGCCTTGTGCCAGGGAATCTCTAAATATCTTGTACAGGGACACAGAGATATCCGAGCTGAGCTCTTTAAGACGCTTGGTGAAGTGCCATCGGGCCTGGAGCCTTGTTTTACATTCAGTTTTATTTATCTTGGCTTTGACTTGTTCTACACTGAGCACAATAAATTAAGCAGATTATTTATTAACAGTACTCCACCACCTACCCATCTGCACCTTGCCCACCCCCATCAACAACTATTTCATTGATATATATACGAGCTTGAAAGAACCGATTTAGTTTCCTTCTGCTTTGTCATGGCACCAGTGACCACCTCCCCATCACAGGTTTTTAAGGGTTCTACTTGCTTCTGACTTTGGATTTTTGGCATATAATGCTTAAAGAATTTCTTTGGGTTCGATCTTGCTGTCCTTGCACACCTGCTTTCATTAGAATTATAGCTGCTTATTTATCACGTTTTTTACAGATTTTTATTAAGCACTCTAATAATTTTCAAAAGGCTTATCTAACTCCCTCCCGACTTATATTTTTTTTAAATGCCCTTTTTATATAGATTTTATATTGCCCTCTTAACAGAAGGTAAGCCATGTTGGTTTTAGTTTTAGTCACCTATACTTGTTTACCCATAGGAATATATTTTGCAATAAATTTCCCCAAAGTATATTTTAAAAGCCCCTACTTGCTTCTATATCACTAATTTGCTAATATCTGCTCCAGTCCAGGCCTGGATTGCGTCCATCAATAAGGAAGAATTTGGCCCTTTAAAGTTAAGTTTTTTGTCCCTTCCTTTCCCTTTTTTCTTTTTTTCCAGCTTATGCTAAAATGAATTATATTAATGGCACTGTTACCAAGATTTTCAGAAACCGAGACCCGCTCCGACTAGTTCTGCTTTGTTAGAAATGACCAGATCCCAAACAGAGCACCACTTCTAGTGGGTTCCTCCACAAACTGCCCATAAAATTATCCTCTAACAAATGGCGGAAATTCATCCCTTTTTTCAGTTTGATACAGAACCGTGACACCCAGTCCAATGCCTGGGAAATTAAGTCACCCATTATTTTCAATGTACCCCTGCCTGTGCTGCCCAGCACCATTTTGATTATGCATCTGTTTCTCAATCTCCCAGTGATGTTTCGGGGTCTAATAGATTACACCAAAAATAAGTATTTTCTACATTATTCCCCCCTTGAATTCCACCCACAATGTTTCCACATCATTAGCTACTCCACCCTGTATTTACACTTGCACATTTGCCTTCATATGTACTCCTACTACAGACACACTCCTCCTCCCTCCTGTTTCGCTCTGTCCTTTCTAAATAGAAGATTAAAACCTGAAGGATGACCCGCTCAATTATGCGAGGATCCAGCCAAGTTTCCACAGCAATACCTACCAAATCAATCAGCTCTCTACAACAAGCGCCTCAAGTTCCCCATTTTGTTTGCAAGACTTCTAGCATTGTGGAATAGAATTTTAAGTTGCCCTACAGTTTATAACACTTTCACGTCAACGGTTTAGGATTGTATCTAACAATGTTTCATTAGACCGCATTGGATCCTACATTACCCGAACAGTAGACCGCATGGGATTAAATGTTACCTGTTCATATGAACGGCTTTCGATTAAAACATCTCCTTCTCTCCTTCGGTAGATGCATGGGAATTAAATACTTACCCCATTTAGATGATGGCAATGGATTATACATTATACCTTTAGTGGACAGCATGTTGATTATTTATTACACAATTTATGTAGATGGCATAAGATTACATGAGATGTTGTGGGTACTTATATCTTCAATCTGGTTTGAAAACCATGGTTCTCCTTACCCCACTGGTCTTTCCACCCCCCCCATTCCCGCTTCTCCACCCCCGATTAGTCTGCCCACTCTCAAACCATCTACTCCTTTTTTTCTATATTGCCTCCCTCCCCCTAGTTTAAATCTCCCGCACCCCTTCTAGAATTCTTTCCCCCACCCAAGCAGCCCCCCTTCCTTCAGTTGCTTTTAACTGTAGAAAACAATTGTACCCAATGAAAAACGCCCAGTGTTTAAAGCCCCAAACCCCTCTGCCCTACTCAAGATTCGCCATGCTTTTTAAAACTCCTAAACTCCGCTGTCTTTCCTGAGTGCGCAGGGAAACCGGCATTTTTCCCGGAGAACACAACCTTGGAGGTCCTCCCTTCAGCTTTGACCCTATCTTTAAAAATTTTATTCTTTAGGATCCTCCACCTTTGTGTATTCGTCTTTGGGTTCCCCCAAAAGGACCAAAAAAGCGGGGTCACACCCCCCCTTCCCAGAAATTTTATCCCCCGGGCCCCACCAATGCCAACCCCTGGCCCCGAGAGACGCAAACCATTCGGTTGAGGCGGTCCGGGCGACAAAAGATTCTCTCTGTCTTCCGATTTTTAAATCCCCTACAAAAACTAATGCTTTTCTTACCTACATTCCCCCTTCCCCCTATACTAGTTGGGGGACTCTTCCGGGTGCTAGGAAGACGGTCCACTAGGGCGCCATTTTGAGACTGATTCGCCAGCATTTTACCCAACTTTGGCAATTTTGCTAGGAATCTAGAGGGAAGTGGCCTTCCTTTTTCTGGGACCCTAGAATTCCCCTGTCTACTTTTAACCCCCGCTACAGGGTCCTTTGGATCCAATACCACCCTCAAAATTTAAACCCACAACGTTTTTCTCCAAAGTAGAAACTCTTCTTTTCATTGTCAATGCCCCGTGTCGCTTTTTTCTCCTCGGGCAAAAAGCGGCTACCAGAGTAGCAAATGCCACATCTGCTACAGCGGTATTCACCCGGATCCGCTCCCGTAGTGTACATTGGCAGATTGGCCTGCGGAAATTGCCGTTTTTTTTGACTCACATCTGTTTTTAAGCGTGTTTGACCCAAGCAATGGAGCCACCAATGGAGCTGCATAGAATTATGAACTACTTCTCCAGAGAGGAGGCGGGGATGGTTTATTACCCTCCCTGCCTGCCCAATCATTACATATACAGGGCTAAATAAGCACTGTATATACAGATCAGCAGCACAGGCGGTGTGATACAGTGGTGTCCTCACACCTCCTGCACCGCTGGGTCTTCAAGGCCAGAAACCTATGATATGTGTAGGTATTATTCAGTCACTATATGGAAGTGACATGTGGCCATGGTGTGGTGGTATTATTCAGTCATTATGTGGTGGGGGACGAGAGAGAGGGGACATATCTCTATATACCTGCCTTAGAGGAGACATATCTGTATATACCTGCCAGAGAGGGGATCTCTCTCTATATATTTGCCAGAGAGGGGATCTCTTTATATATATCTGCCAGAGAGGGGAGATATTTCTATATACTTGCCTGAGAGTGGAGCTATATCGATATACCTGCCTGAGAGGGGACATATCTCTATATACCTGCCTGAGAAGGGACAGATCTCTATATACCTGCCTGAGGGGTGAGCTATCTCTATATATCTGCCTGTGAGGAGACCTTTATCTATATACCTAACTGTGGGGACCTATATCTAAATACCTGCCTGAGGGGAGCTGTATATACCTGCTTGAGGGGACCTATATCTATATACCTGCCTGTGGGGATCTATATCTATATACTTGTCTTACTGAGGGGAGCTTTATATACATACCTTACTGGGGGACATATCTATATACCTACCTTACTGAGAAGACGTATTTATATACCTGCCTTACTGAGGAGACACATCTATATACCTGCCTTACTGGGGGACATATCTATATACCTGCCTTACTGGGGGACATATCTATATACTTGCCTTACTGTGGGGATGTATCTATATACTGTCACAGGTGGGCCTGTGAACCAGTCTCCCGGCGCGTGCGTTCCTGCTCCCTAGGGCGCGCGCGCCCCGGCTCTGTGAAATTTAAAGGGTATTGCCGGTCGCTGCCCTTATTTAAGCCTGCCCCTTCCTGAGTCTTGTGCTGGATCTTTAGTACCAATAGCCTATAGAGAAAGCGTTCCTAAGCCTAGTTCTGATTACCGTGTACCGTACCAATTGCTTCCGTTCCTCGACCATGAATCTTGCCGCCTGCCCTGACTCTCTGCCTGTCCACGACGACGAACCATTGCCGCCTGTCCTGACTTTATGCCTGTCCCCGACTACGAGCCTGCCTGACGATTTTGTACCACGCTACACCTCGGCTGCCTCCGCAAGCAAGTCCCGTCATGGGTAGCGACCTGGTAGACTCCCGCCGCAGCAAGTCCATCCCGCTTAGCGGCAGGCTCTGGTGAAAACCGGGACCTACTTAGATTCCGCTCGCTGGCGTGGCTTACACCATCGCTTGCGGTATTCCAGAGGATCCACTACTACCGACCATGACAGTAAGATCCGGACATGGATCCCATCAAGGTGCCTCTGCCGCCCGACGCTGACCTCACCACCATCGTGGCTCAACAGTCGCAACAGATCGCTCGGCAAGCCCAGCAACTTAGCCATCTCTCCGCCATGATGCATCAGTTCCTGGCCGCTCAGCAACAGCAACCCGCTCCCGTAGCTCCCGCTGCTTCTTCGGTTCCTGCTCCGACCGCTGGTCCTAGGCTCCGTCTGTCTATGCCGTCCAAGTTCGATGGGGACCCCAAGGCTTTCTGGGGCTTTATCACCCCAATTGCTCCCTACATATCGAATTAATGGGCAACCAATTCCCTACCGAACGGTCAAAGGTGGCATTCGTGCTCAGCCTTCTTTCCGGGAAAGCCATGGCCTGGGCTACCATCCTCTGGGACAGGGACGACCCGATCACGGCCAACCTTGCTACATTCCTCTCCAAGTTCAGTCTTCTGCCGAGACCACCTTGCTAAACCTGCGCCAAGGGGACTCATCTGTAGGTGATTACGCAGTACGTTTCCACACTTTGGCCTCCGAATTATCGTGGAATGAAGCAGCGTTGACCGCCCGGGACCTCCCGTCTTCCTTGAGTGACCTTATCTCCCTGGCCACTCGGATTGACATCCATTTCCCCGGAACGCCAGGAAGAGCTCCGACAAGAACGAGAAACAGGCTAGAACCCCGTTGTTTCCCTCGTTTTCTCCAGTATTCCAAAAACCGCCACAGTTGCCCGCTCTGCCTGCTGCCGAGGGGGCCATGGAAGTGATTTTGACCCCCTTGTCTGCTCCCGCTAACCAGAATACGTGAGAGAATCTTTGTCTGTACTGTGGCAGTTCAGACCATTGCCACAGATCCTGCCCACTGCGTCCTCAGCGTCCGGAAATGTGTGCACCTAGGGTACGTGGGAGAGGCGTCCCTAGGTGAGAGCAAGGCCTCTCCTCGTCTGACCATGCCCGTGATCGTCGGCACTGGTCAGGGTTTCCCAGTTTCACATTGCTGCTTTCCTGGACTCTGGGTCGGCTGGAAATTTCTTGGACGCTGCCCTGGTGTCCCAGCATTATCTCCCCGTGATCCACCTGGATAAGCCCCTACTCAAATCCTCTGTTAGTGGAGAAATTCTCAAGGATCAAATTCGGTTCCGCACTGAGCCTCTGGTCCTACAAGTAGGGGTCCTGCACAAGAGAGAACTTGCATTTTACGTGCTACCCCGTTCTTCCTCGTCCATTCTCCTGGGTCTCCCATGGTTGCAGTGCCATGCTCCCGTGCTCAACTAGCAGACGGGCGAAGTCTTGAGTTGGGGTGCGGAGTGTCAGTCTCGCTGTCTGGTGGCACCTCGCCCGGTGTTTACCGCTTCTCCAGTACTGTCTAAGCCTCTGGCGGGCCTTCCCGCTCCGTATCAAGCTTTCTCCGAGAAGCAAGCTGAGACATTGCCGCCCCATCGCCCATATGACTGTCCTACTTATCTTCTGCATGGAACGTCTCCTCCATGGGGCAGGGTTTACCCTCTGTCGGTACCTGAGACCTTGGCTATGTCTACCTATATCAAGGAGAATCTCCAGAAGGGGTTCATACGCAAGTCCTCCTCTCCAGTGGGGTCGGGTTCTTTTTCGTGGCTAAGAAGGATGGTACCCTACGTCCTTGCGTAGACTATCGAGGGCTCAACAAGATCACGGTTAAGAACTGCTATCCTCTGCCCCTGATCACGGAGCTTTTTGACCGGCTACGAGGTGCCAAGATATTTACTAAATTGGACCTGCAAGGGGCTTATAACCTCATACGGATACGTGAGGGTGATGAATGGAAGACCGCCTTCAACACTCGCGATGGGCACTTCGAGTACCTGGTCATGCCCTTTGGACTCTGCAATGTCCCAGCCATCTTCAAAGAATTTTTCAATGACGTATTCCGGGACCTCCTGTACACGTGCATGGTCATCTACCGGGATGATATTCTGGTGTTCTCCCCCAACCTTGAGTCCCATCAAGTCCATGTACGACAGGTCGCCTAAGGGCCAACCGCCTCTATGCCAAGCTTGAGAAGTGTCTGTTCCATCAGCAGAGCCTACCATTCCTCGGCTACATAATTTCCGACAGGGGCCTGCAGATGGACCCTGCTAAATTGTCTGCCGTCCTACAGTGGCCACGTCCCGTGGGTCTCCGAGCCATACAGACATTCCTGGGGTTTGCGAACTACTACAGGCAATTTATTCCACATTTCTCCTCGCTGGTATCTCCCATAGTGGCATTGACCAAGAAGAAAACCAATCCAAAGTCTGCCTTCGCCTCTGCGCCTGTGCTCTCCCAGCCAGATACAGAGAAACCGTTTTTCCTCCAGGTTGATGCCTCCTCGGTGGGGGCTGGGGCTGTATTCTCCCAGAAAGGGCCCAAAGGCAAGACCCTCACTTGTGTTTTTTTCTCTAAAAGTTTTTCCTCTGCAGACAGGAATTACTCAATCAGCGACCGGGAGTTACTGGCCATCAAGCTGGCCCTGGAGGAATGGCGGTATCTCTTGGAGGGGGCTCGTCACCCAGTCAACATCTATACCGACCATAAAAACCTGTTATATCTCCAGACGGCTCAATGCTTAAATCCACGCAAGGCTCGTTGGTCCCTCTTCTTCTCCCGATTTAATTTTCTCATTTATTTTCGCCCTGCGGAACGAAATGTCAAGGCCGGTGCTCTCTCCCGTGCTTCAGATGTGACTGGGGACGAACCCACTCCACGGCACATTATCCCTCCAGAACGGCTCATCTCTGCCGCGCCTGTAGACCTACAACGTATTCCTCCCGGCAAGACATACGTTCGTCCGGCTCTTTGGAAGAAGATACTGTCGTGGGGTCATTGCTCCCATATGGCGGGGCACCCAGTTGTGCAGAGGTCTTGTTCCCTCATCTCTCGATTTTATTGGTGGCCGGGTCTAGTCCAGGATGTTCGTGGAGTCCTGCACTTCCTGTGCCCGGAACAAGTCCCCTCGTCTCAAGCCGGCAGGTCTGCTCCTTCCTCTACCGATACCCAGCTGTCCTTGGACCCATGTGGCCATGAATTTTATCACAGATCTCCCTCCTTCCTCTGGTAACACCGTGATCTGGGGGGTTACAGACCGGTTTTCCAAAATGTCTCACTTTAGTCCTCTGCCGGGCCTACCCTCAGCCCCTCGCCTTGCCAGTCTATTTTTTCTACATATTTTCCAGCTGCATGGGCTTCCTCTGCACATAGTGTCGGACCAGGGTGTCCAATTTGTCTCCAGATTCTGGCGCTCCCTCTGTAACCAGCTACAAGGGAAACTGGACTTTTCTTTGGCCTACCACCCCCAATCTAATGGGCAAGTGGAGAGAGTTAACCAGACCCTAGGCTGCTACCTGCGCCACTTTGTCTCTGGCCAGAAAGAGGGGGAGGCCAAAGGGTACTGTCACGGGTGGGCCTGCGAACCCCGTCCTGGGTTGCAGGCACACCCGTGGTCCCTGCCTACTTACCCGGCCGCGCTCCTGCTGCAGCTCCATTCTCCCGGCATGTGCCTTCCCACTCCCTAGGGCACACACGCCGGCTCTGTGAAATTTAAAGGGCCAGCGCACCAGTAATTGGGTATTGCCGGTCGCTGCCCTTATCTAAGCCTGCCCCTTCCTGAGTCTTGTGCCGGATCTTTAGTGCCAATAGCCTATAGAGAAAGCGTTCCTAAGCCTTGATTACCGTGTACCGAACCATTTGCTTCCGTTCCATGACCACGAATCTTGCCGTCTGCCCTGACCTTCTGCCTGTCCATGTCTAAGAACCATAGCTGCCTGCCCTGACCTTCTGCCTGCCCCCGACTACCAGCCTGGCTGATGATTTTGTACCAGGCTACACTGCGGCTGCTTCCGCAAGCAAGTCCCGTCAGGGGTAGCGACCTGATAGACTCCTGCTGCAGCAAGTCCATCCCGCTTAGCGACGGGTTCTGGTGAAAACCGGGACCTACTTAGATTCCACTCCCTGGCGTGGCTTACACCATCGCTTGCAGTGGTCCAGAGGATACACTACTACCGACCGTGACATATACCTGCCTTACTGGGGAACTTATCTATATACTTGCCTTACTGAGGGGAGCTTTATATACCTGCATTACTGGGGGACGTATCTATATACCTGCCTTACTGATGGTACAGAGTAAATTTCCTCAAAAATAAACCCCAAAAACGATTTTTTCCCATTTAGCCTATTTATTTTGTTTTGTTTTTTTGTTTTTTAAATTTTTTAATCCGGCC
>JAODAL010030116.1:0-50489 GCA_025379985.1 Phyllomedusa bahiana | reverse complement strand
TGCCCCCGCCCCGTAAGGCCCCACTCGGCAATGCCGGCGCCCCGTAAGGCCCCACTCGGGAATACCGGCGCCCGATAAGGCCCCACTCAGGGATACTACTGTCCTCTTGGTTCCTCACACAGTAATAAAAGTAAAGAACACTGACAGCAGAAGACGACCAATGCTCCAATTGTTCCACCACACAGTAATAAGGACTCTCTTTGCGCACCTACACATTAGTACTCCTGTTGTTCCCCCCATATAGTAATGTTACTACTAATATAATACACTAATACTAGTGTCCCATTATGCCCTCATTGTTTCCCCACATGGGGAATTACTGCATCAAAAACACGTCAAAAAATGCACTGTGTGAAAGCACCCTAATAGGGACAACTTTGTAACTTTACATTGTAATAGAAGAACAGAGGATTGATAGCAGAAAAAGGCCGTTCGTTTCATCTAGTCCGCTATTTTGTGTCTTTCACAATGTAATAGTCCCCCCTTATTACCGTGTTTCCCCGATAGTAAGACGTAGCGGTGTCTTAGGGAGGTCGCCTAATGTAAGACGTACCCCGAAAGTAAGACGTAGCGCGGCCTGATGACGTCACTCACCTGTGCCGGGATGAGCCGCGCAGGGAGTCGGAGCAGCGAGTGAGGCGGCGCGGGAGACGGAGCAGCGGGAGCCAGGTAAGTGTTTTCTCCTGCCTACAGCGGCCCTATACCCTGCCTACAGCCGTCCTATACCTGCCTACAGCCGCCCCATACCCTGCTACAGCGGCCCTAACCCTGCCTACAGCCGGCCCTATACCTGCCTACAGCCGGCCCTATACAAGACATACCCCGAAAGTAAGACATAGTGGGACTTTTGGGGGTAAAAAGAATGTAAGACGCTGTCTTACTATCGGGGAAACACGGTATGTCCAATCTGGTCCCTCACACAGTAAATGCTTCCCTTGTGTCCCCATAAAGTAAAAATGCCTCATTTATGCCCCATACAGAAAAGGTTTGTCCAGACGACAAGTAAAATTTACTTGTGGACTCCAACATTAAAATGGACGATGCAGTTTTCAATGAGTATTTCATGTGGATTTCAGTTGATTTTTTTTCTGGTGGATTCAGTCAGAAAACAAGTCCCACTCACTTCTATGGTGTTTTGGATGCAGATTTGCATCCAAAACGATATACATAAGTTTCACAAGGTTTTCAGCCATCCACATGGGTAAGTTTTTTTACTCTTAAAAACCGACTAACAAAATACACGTTGTATGAACTACAACTCGTATTTTCTATTGACGTTAATGGGGATGATTTACTTTCAAATGTAGACGAGTATTTCAAGTAGGAATCAGCACGGATTCCCACTTGAAATACTTGTCATATGGACATAGCCTAATAATGCCCCTCTTATCCCTCATACAGTAAGAACACCTCATTTGTGTCCTCACAAAGTAATAATTCCTCCTTTGTAGCCCCACACAATAATAATGCCTCCATAACGTATTAATGCCCCTCTGGTCCCTCACACAGTAGTAATTCCTCCTTTGTGCATAAGGCTATGTCTACACCGCAAAGTTAAAATACTGTTAGAACTCCAACTTTTTTTTTGTGCAAAAAAAAGACAGTCGGATTTTGGATTCCTGTTGGCCCAGTACATGAGCTGCACAGGAATCCGATGGGAATCTGGCGGAAGATAGAACATGTTCTATCTTCCACCAGATGGATGTCGGCTTCCGTAGAAAACCTGTGCTGTGTAGACTAGAGCACGGATTTTATATTGAAGTCTACACATCGCTGGGTACAGTCGGATTTTTGGCAGATTCAGAATCCTGAATCCACTGACTATCTGACAAGGATCCAGGGCTGTGCAGAAATAGCCTAAGGCTATGTCTACACTGCATCGGACAAAAAACGGCCCAAGAGCATCCGTTTTTTCTCGATGCAGGTGTGGTTTTTGTCACGCTTTGTACAAAAACCGCAGTCGCTTCTCGTTTTCTTGACGTCGCCCATACAATTGTATTGTATGGGAAGACGGCAAGAGAACAAGAAGCGCTGGCATATTACACAACATTTAATACGTATAATACGCCAGCGCCAAAAGACGGGCAGAGAAAACACGAGCTGTGTAGACAGCAGCTTGTCTTTTCCATTGCCGTCTATGGGGCCGCAGGAACGATTGTATCTTCAGCGCTTTTAAAAAACGAAAAGCGCTGAAGATACGATTGTTTTCCTGTGCAGTGTGGACATAGCCTAAGAGTCCGTTCACACGGCATGGTTTTTTTGGTCGGATTTTCAGACAGTTTGCGGATTTGGAAACCGTCTGAAAACCGATAAGAAACCATCCTCAGACTTTAAGTGTATGTTCACATGGCTTATTGTGGTGCGCGTAGTGCTGATCAGCATGTAATTCCAAAGCACGGGGGTCCGGCACCATTGACATGCATTGTCAGTGGCAAGTATTCGGCGCCAACAATTGATATGTCAACGCCGCGTAATCCATAGTGATCTATGAGAGCTATGGATTACCGTAATTTCGGCGCGCATTTCGCCTTGTATTAAGCACAAAACATGGCTAAATAAGCCGTCTGAACATACCCTAACAGAAAATTTGTTCAGTAGTATACATTTAATGGATTTTGAGCCGGATGGATTTTCAGCCGCTGGCGCTCCAAAAAGCTTGGAACAAACGATATCTTCCACCCGGTTTTCTGGCAGAAGATATGAAATTCAGTGGTTCAGGGGGACGGCGAATTTGCAAACCAGAACTGTCCCCCCAAAACCATGTAAAAGACTATGAAAAAAAAATTCTTAAACAGTATCCATCTGGCATTTTACTTGTGCCGTGTGGCTGTACCCTAAGGCTATGTTCACACGGCTTAATTGTGGGACGTAATTACGCCCCGCAATTACGCCGTGTGGCGGGGGGCGGGGGAGTGAGCGGGGGGCCGGCACTCCCCGGCCCATAGACTATCACTGCTAGCGGCGCGTATACGCCGCTAGAAAGTGACCTGTCAATTATCTCCCCGCCCCCGGGGGCTTCGCCGGGCGGGGAGAGGAGACGTAATCCATAGGGTTCTCTATGAGAACTGTGAATTACCGTAATGAATGGGCCGTTTTCGGCCCGTAACTGGCGCACTTCGGCGCGTAATTTACGGGCCGAAAACGGCCCATTTTAAACCGTGTGAACATGGCCTTAATGCCCGCTTTGTTTTTTTCCACAGTTTGTACTCCGATTTTTCAGCTTCCAATGCATCAGTTTTCTGACGAGGTTTTGATGTGGTTTTCAGTGCTGTTTTCTTTCTGAAACGCCCATACAAATCAATAGAAAGCTTCAAAACCTACTCCAAAACCGCATCAAAAACGAGCCACACTTGTGAAGCATTGATTTACATGGATTTTTACACATGTAGAACGGCTCAAGCATTGAAGTCACTTCTTTTTCAGCTCTAGAAAACGTGTGTAAAAACCTTTTCATACAACTACGATGCGGTTTTCCGTAAGAAACAATGAAAATGAACCTTGGGAGTTTTGGAGGCTTTTTGGACACTGTTTTGGGTGCAGAAATGCTCCAGAATCAACGGAAAAAAAAACAAAAAAAACAGCCGCGTGAACTTACCTTAATAAGAACTCCCTTTGTGCCCCCTGTAGATAAGTGGTCCTGTTGTAACCCCATACAGTCATATTATTACTAATATAGTTCACCTCTGCCTCCTGTGAAGGTGGAGGAAAAAAAAAAAACCAAAAAGCTAAACCTCGCCTTTGTCTATTCCCACAATGGGTGCACGGATTGACTTATTGCTGCTTGAGGCAATAGGTGCAATGCAGTAATGTCATCACCGCACCACCTCTGTTCCTGACCTCTGCTGGGCCACTGGACTACTAACATTGGAATACAAACATATATTAATGTACCCCTATACATTAAAAGACAATAGACATACACAAAAAGTATACGTTTCCCTATACTGTATGTTAAAAAACATAGTGTGAACATAGCCTTAGATACAGTAGCTCAGCAGACAATATCACTCATCATGGCTTAGATACAGCACTCAGTAAACATTATTACACATCATGGCTTAGATACAATAGCTCAGCAGATAATATCACACATAATATATACTTAGAAAAAGTAGCAGATAGTATTACAAACAATAGGCTCAGATACAGGAGCTCAGCAGACAATGGCAATGTTCACACGGCATAATTGGGGCGCGTACAGAACGCGCCGCAATACGCCGGGTGATTTTGGAGTCGCGCTGATCCATTGACATGCATTACTTGCGGCATGTAATCGGCGCAAATAATTGACATGTCACTTATCTCCCTGCGCATACAATTGTATAGTATGTGCGGGGGGACCAGGCGTCATCCATAGTTCTTTATGAGAACTATGGATTACCGTAATTGCGGCATGCATCTCGGCGCGTATTAAGCACAAATATGCGGCACAATGCGTGACAAAATTACGCCGTGTGAACATACCCTTACACACAATAGACTTAAATACACCAGCTCAATAGATGATATTATGCCTAATAGTTTAGATACAGTAGCCCAGCAGACAATATCAAACATAATAGGCTTCGATACAGTAGCTCTATAGAAAATATTATACATAATAGACTTAGACACACCAGCTGGGTAGACAGTATCATACATAATAGCCTTAGATACAGCAGCTCTGCAGATAATATTACACATAATAAACTTAGATACAGCAGCTCTGCAAAAAATATTCACACATAATAAGCTTAGATACAGCAGCTCTGCAAAAAAATATTCACACATAATAAGCTTAGATACAGCAGCTCTGCAGAAAATATCACACATAAGCTTAGATACAGAAGCTCTGCAGAAAATGTCACACATAATAAGCTTAGTTTACAGCAGCTATGCAAATAATATTCACACATAATAAGCTTAGATACAGCAGTTCTGCAGATATTACACAAAATAAGCTTAGATACAGCAGCTCTGCAGAAAATATCACACAAGCTTAGATACAGCAGCTCTGCAGAAAATGTCACACATAATAAGCTTAGTTTACAGCAGCTATGCAAATAATATTCACATAATTAAGCTTAGATACAGCAGCTCTGCAGATAATATTACACAAAATAAACTTAGATACAGCAGCTCTGCAGAAATATACACAAAATAATCTTAGATACAGCAGCTATGCAAAAAATATTCACACATAATAAGCTTAGATACAGCAGCTATGCAAAAATATTCACACATAATAAGCTTAGATACAGCAGCTATGCAAAAATATTCACACATAATGAGCTTAGATACAGCAGCTCTGCAGAAAATATCACACATATATGTGGTGAAATGCGCACCACAATTACGGTAATTCAGAGCCCTATGGATGACATGTTGCCCCGCACGGAAACATTGACATACCAATTGTTAGTGATGGCTACACATCACTGACAACGCATGTCTATGGGACTGGCCCCCCATTCTTTGGATTTACGCAGTGATTAGCGTATAGCGTACTATATGCGTCACAATAAGCCGTGTGAACATAGCCAAACAGCTCTTACCACTAGTCTCACAGTCCAGTATATGTGCAGCTTGTGGTGTCTGGGACCCCAGCTGCTAATTAATCAAATGAATCTCACCTGTGGTTCTTTTGGACCTTCAGTCTAGGACATGGCTGGAGGAGTTCAGGTAATCACAGGAGAGGCTTCTCCTCTCCAGATTTTGGAGGGAGCCATGGTTGGTAATGTTAACATGATGCATCTGGGATTGATGTAAGTAATGAAGAGCTGGGGCCTTCGGTGCCACATGCTGCTTCTATACTACAGAGGTGAGACGGTTTTGTGGCTTTATAGCAGGATGCACACTGTATGCTGATAAATATGTGTATTGTAAGGGCATGTTCACATGGTGTATTTGTGGGGCATACTTCGGTGTGTAATTGTGCTGTAATACACCATGTAAATATGGTAAAATCACAGCATGATTTTATTGCATATTCCCTGGCACGTACTGAGCACACGGAGAAAGAAGCTGCATGGGCAAAGGAGATGAATGGGGCTGGGCTGGAGCGCTTTAAAAGTACCCGCCGGCCAGCACATACTTCTAAAACAGTAGGACTATAGCGGCGAGCACAGTACAAGCCGCTATATGCCGTGTGAATGTATCGTAAGGGAAAAATGGGCAGGTTTTATGTGTATTTTCTGTCATACATTTTTCATGTCTTTCATGATATGTGATTACTGTGCCATTTACAATGCGCTGTGTACTGCCCTATTCACATCATGTTTTTGCTCTCCTTTTACCATATCTGCATATTATGTCAAAATATATCTGTTAAATGTACACCAACAAAAGGCTTTACTTTTATATCTAATTTTTTTTTAAAAGAACAAAAAAAAAGTAATCTGTTAATAAAAATGTATCTGCTTGGCGAAGTACAAAAAAAAGTGATGTGAATGGGGCCTGATATGAGGCAGAAACTTGGATTTCGGCCTTGTGTGTAACATGTATCTCTCTGTGTTTTGGGATGTGGGTAAGGCTAGGTTACGTGTTTTTTTTTTTTTTCACGTAAAATGCGTACCATGATGTATACATTAAACAGATGCCAAGAAGTGGCATCCGTCACCCTTAGGGCATGTCCCCACGGCACGGTTTTTCAGCTGGTTTGCGGATTTTCAGACCGCCTGAAAAACCAGCCAAAAATAGACGGTATTTGTCATATGCCGTGGGGATGCACCCATAGGGTCACACTTTTTTTTTTATTTTTCTCTTCTTTTATAATATGTGAGCTTTCTTGGTGTACGTAGTAAACCGACCCCCATAAACGTGGTGTGCACCTGGCCTTAGGCTCATCTGATGTGGCTTATATTTAGTGCTGGCTCTTGTCGCATTTATTTTGTGCAGAAAATTGCCGGGAACATGTGGTTTTTTTTTTTTTTTAACCCAATGTATTTATAAAAATTTGCAATGCAATTCATGTGGTGAACTGTGCCGCGTATTCCCAGTGGAAACAATGTAGTTAGGTTCCCCTAGTGTTTCTTGAATTGTAGCTTTGTGTAAAGCAAGCATTTTTCATGTGCTTTTAACCAGTTATACTAGTACTCATGGGTGTAACTATAGTCCAAGCAGAGGCTAAGGGTATGTTCACAAAGCGCATTAATAGAGCATACTTCAGTCCGTAGTTGCGCGGCCATACCCCCCGCAACTCGAATGCTATGATTTTGCAGTATATTCCCCAGCGCCTACTGAGCGCCTGGAGAAAGAAGTGATGGGAATAGTGAATTGGGGCCGGGGCGGGTTAGAAGTAAGCATTGGCCAGCGTGTACTTCTCAAACACTAGCGGAGCGTACACAGTACACGCTGCTATATGCTGTCTGTGTGAACCCGACCTGAGAGGGCACTTACAAGAGCATAGTATCCTTGTGTAATCTAGCACAGCTATGTGAGCTCTGATATATGGCGGTATAATTTATACCTTTTTGATTGTTGTTTTATGCTCTTGTTTAAAGGGGTTTTGCCACCATGGACAATGATGGGATATCGTTAGGATATGCCATCTTTGTCTGAGAGATGCGGGTCCTAGAGTTGGGACCCGCACCTATCTCCATAATGGGCCCCCAAATCCTTCCGTGCAGACTGGAGAGTCGGTCGCTTGCACACGACACTCTATTCTGCTCTATGGGAGTTCCGAGCAGAGCTGAACGCACCGCTCGGCTGTACTTGGAAATCCCATAGAATAGAAGGGAGACTGACTGCGCAAGCGCGGCTAGCTCTTCAGCCAGTGCTGTGAGTGGCGGACATGTTCTGGACTCGTGGCAAAACCCCTTTAAGTTTCTTGTCATTAGGTGTCTCATTTTCCTGTGAGGCCCTGTGATTTCTTTCCACGCCCCTGCTTGTACTGCAATATACTGGTATTTTATTTCCTATGACAGCCTGCCTATAGCATTGTGTAATGGATGTACAAACATGGCTGCTTCGGAGGCCTTCATGATAGTAACCGGCTGCCATGGCAACCAACGTAACTCCATGATGTGAGGCCGTAACGGGCAACCACTCCGTTCTCTAATCATTTAGATGGCGCTCCTGTGTTTACCACAGCATCTAAATAGCTAAATGGTCGAAGGTGCTGGATATGTAGCCGGTTCAGCGCCCACCATACTTCCTTAACGCAGTTGTACCGTAAATGTGGCTCAACCCCTTAACGCCCAGTGCCGTACATTATTACTCCATCAGCTACATGTACTCGCAGGCAGTTTTGCAATTGCTGTAAACTTATGGCAAAACAAGGCCTCAGTTATCAAAACGAGCAGCAAGGTGGCCATTGTTGTCCCTGTCAGAGGCCCTGGCAACCAATCAGAGCTCAGCTTACATTTCTTCCAATGCTGAGGTAAAACGAAAGCTGAGCTCTGGTTGCTCTGACTGGTTGCTATGGGCAACAAGTACAGTGTTAACCCAAGAGGCCCAGTGTGATGTTTTACCACACGGGCACATAGGTAGCGCTTCACATTCATGGCGTTGTGCTGCCCTGTGGTTATGCCCTTAGGCTGTGTTCACCTTAAGCTGCGACACCGTTGTTTTTAGGTGAATTACAGCTACAAGCAGTTTAATTGTTAATGGCCGAGTAGTAAACTGAGGTTTCACTGCAAAACCTGGACGGCTGTTAGCATGTTGGTAGCTGAAGTCACTGTGGTTTCAGCTGTTAGATGAGAAGCTAGTCTTATAGGCTCAGATAGACCAGCTTCGGAGAGCGTATCACAGGTGAGAAGTGTGAGTAGTCACTAATTATCATTGACTGACCAGAAATTGGTATCCGAAATGACACAGCTCAGCAGAGTATCTCACAGAATAGGGTTAGATACACAGCTCAGCAGACGGTATCGCACAGGATAGGATTAGATACACAGCTCAGCAGACGGTATCGCACAGGATAGGATTAGATACACCGGCTCAGCAGACGGTATCACACAGGATAGGATTAGATACACAGCTCAGCAGAGTATCTCACAGAATAGGGTTACAACATAGAATAATGCACAAAATGCGATGGACCGGGCGCTCGTCTTTGAATCAGACCTCGTGGAGGGTACCGTTGAATAAAAACTGATGTTTATTCCATATAAAATGCAAAAGGTATTAACCTCAGCATAAAACTGCAACACACACATGGTGATGTATATATATATATATATATATATATATATATATATATTATATATAAAATTTATATATATAAAATTATGACTATATTCTCCTTTCCTATTGAATGTGATTTTATAGCATCTGAGGAAGTGCTTGCAGCACGAAACGCATTATGCTAACTGTAATTTTAATGGAATAAAATCAACATTTTATCCTATGTTGCCACCGCACGAGGATTTATTCTAGTAGACGAGCGCCCGGTCCTGTATTTTTTATTTTCTGCTTTTATACAGGATAGGATTAGATACACAGCTCAGCAGACAGTATCACACAGGATAGGATTAGATACACAGCTCAGCAGACAGTATCACACAGGATAGGATTAGATACACAGCTCAGCAGACAGTATCACACAGAATAGGATTAGATACACAGCTCAGCAGAGAGTATCTCACAGAATAGGGTTAGATGCACAGCTCAGCGGGCGGTATCGCACAGGACCAGATACACTGCTCAGCGGGCGGTATCGCACAGGACAGGATTAGATACACAGCTCAGCGGGCGGTATGGCACAGGATTAGATACCCCGCTCTGCGGGCGGTATCGCACAGGACAGGATTAGATACACTGCTCAGCGGGCGGTATCGCACAGGACAGGATTAGATACACTGCTCAGCGGGCGGTATCGCACAGGACAGGATTAGATACACTGCTCAGCGGGCGGTATCGCACAGGACAGGATCAGATACACTGCTCAGCGGTCGGTATCGCACAGGACCAGATACACTGCTCAGCGGGCGGTATCGCACAGGACCAGATACACTGCCAGCGGGCGGTATCGCACAGGACAGAGATACACTGCCCAGCGGGCGGTATCGCACAGGACAGATAGTCACTGCCCAGCGGGCGGTATCGCACAGGACCAGATACACTGCTCAGCGGGCGGTATCGCACAGGACCAGATACACTGCTCAGCGGGCGGTATCGCACAGGACCAGATACACTGCCCAGCGGGCGGTATCGCACAGGACGGAAGATACACTGCTCAGCGGGCGGTATCGCACAGGACCCGATTGAAAACTGCTCAGCGGGCGGTATTTGCACAGGACCAGATACACTGCTCAGCGGGCGGTATCGCACAGGACCAGATACACTGCTCAGCGGGCGGTATCGCACAGGACAGGATGAGATACACTGCCCTGCGGGCGGTTTCGCACAGGTCAGGATTAGATACACTGCCCAGCGGGCGGTATCGCACAGGACAGGATTAGATACACTGCCCAGCGGGCGGTATCGCACAGGACAGGATTAGATACACTGGCTCAGCGGGCGGTTATCGCAACAGGATTAGATACACAGCCCAGCGGGCGGTATCGCACAGGACAGGATCAGATACACTGCTCAGCGGGCGGTATCGCACAGGATAGCACTAGTGACAGGATTAGATACTCTTCACAGCGGGCGGTATCGCACAGGACAGGATTAGATACACAGCTCAGCGGGCGGTATCGCACAGGACAGGATCAGATACACTGCTCAGCGGGCCGGATCGCACCGGACAGGATCAGATACACTGCTCAGCGGGCGGTATCGCACAGGACAGGATCGATACACGGCTCAGCGGGCGGTATCGCACAGGACACGATTAGATACACCGCTCAGCGGGCGGTATCGCACAGGACAGATTAGATGCACCGCTCAGCGGGCGGTATCGCACAGGACACGATTAGATGCACCGGCTCAGCGGGCGGTATCCACACACAGGCTCGAGTCACGCTCGGCGGGCGGTATCGCACACCACAGGCTCGGATACAACTAGAGCATTGTCCTTGGAAATGATTTTCTAATGCTGGCATCTACCTCTGGTGACTGTATAGAACAGACTGAACAGGCAGAGAAAAGTAAATAAGATGGGAAATGAATTCTGCAAATTCTTAATTTTCCAAATGTAATGGACATAGAAAGTTTAGAGAATGAAGATAATTTGTCTTTTCTTATGACTAAGCCAAGCACTTTGCAATCACGAGTCTGCGGTGCGGGCAGAGATGAGGCGCTGCTAGTGCAGAGTGTTATTACGGGCCGCACTGCCGCTCCTGATTAACTGTCTTCAGAGCCATGAATGTCATCTGCTGTGAGGGCTCCCAATTTACAGGGGGTGGCTACACATGGCACTTCAGGCTGGCCGTGGATGTGATCATGCTGCTCTTCACAGGGTGTCCACGAGATTACAGGACATGATGCATCATGTGATCTAGAATATATAGTAATAGCTCTATCTCCCTCTCCTATCTACCTACAGAGCTAAATCTATAGAGGGGAAGGGGGCTGCCCACCCTCCTTGTGAGACATCAGGCCTTCAAAGGAACAGGGGAAACCCTGAGCATTTCAGACCTGAAGTTAAACTGCATATACATCCTTGGGAGAAGCAGAAAGGCAGTGTCTAAGGCTCTGTCTACACTGCACAGTTTTACGATCATATTTTCGGTACTTTTAGTTTTTTAAAAGCGTCGAAAATACGATAGTTCGTGCGGCCCCATAGACGTAGTCTCCACAGCTCGTCTTCTGGCGCCGGCATGTTATGCAACTTGTTCTATAATCCGCCGGTGCTTTTAGTTTTCTTGGTGTCCTCAAATACTATAAAATTTTAGGGGCGACTTAAAAAAAAATACAAGCGACTGCGGTTTTTGCACATAACGTCACAAAAAACCCTGGTCCTGCCACGGGGGGGGCAAAAAAAAAAAAAAAAAAAAAAGCTGCTGTCAGGCCATTGCAGTGTAGGCATAACCTAAGGGCATGTCCCCACGACCGGTTTTTTTCAGAAAACCGGCTGTCAAACTTTATCACGGACCTCTATGGAGAATCCAGACAGCGGTCCCCACTGCATGGATTTTCTGCCGGATGGTATTTTACACCGCCGGGGGTCCGAAAAAGATTGAACATGTTCATTCTTCCGCCCGCTTTTCAGGCGGAATATGAACAAGGTCAATGCGAAGGGAGACGGCTTTTCTCCGCAAATTGCCGTCTCCCTGCGGCCATGTGCACGGCTTCAAAACAGAGCAAATACTGGTCGGATAATCCGACCAGTATTTGCTCTGTGCTGTGGGGACTTGTCTTAAGGCTATGTTTGCGGAACGTAATTACGCGGGGGAGGGAGCGGGGGGCGGCACCTCGCCGGCCCATAGATTATCAATCTAGCGGCGCGTATACGCTGCTGGTAATTCACATGTCACTTATCTCCCCCCACGGCGGGTTCGCCGAGCAGTGCGCGGTATCTATGAGAACTGTGGATTACCGTAATGACTGGGACGTATTCCAGCCGTAATTCGTGAACTACGGCGCGTAATTACGGACTGAAATACGTCCCATTTTAAGCCGTGTGAACATAACCTGAGGCTACTTCCACATGGCAAGAAAAGTGCTGGTCAGAATCCAGCTAGTATTTTACATTCGGATTTCAGGCGCCTCATTCAGTTGAATGAAAATAAAATTAAAATGTATGTATTTGTGTGTGTATATATGTATGTGTGTGTGTGTTTCTTTTCTTACAGCTGCTGCAGAATACTATAGAAAGAGTGAGTTAGGTAACTACTTTTAGGGGTTGAATGGCAAAACAAACATAATTGGCATCATTGTGTTTCTAAATCCCATCTACAAAAAATATAACTTGTTTTATCTTAGTGTAGAAGTCCTTGTTTATTTGTTGTCACAAAAAAATTAAAAAGTAATCAAATCGCATATATCCCAAAATGATGCCACAAAAATCCAGCCCTCATACAGGTCTGTCAGTGGTGAAAAGAACCAAAGTTTTTAGTCTCAGAAAATGATTACCCTTAGGCTATGTTCACACGGCTTAAAATGGGACGTATTTCGGTCCGTAATTACGCACCGGAGTGTGTGAATTACGGCTGGAATCCGTCCCAGTCATTTCAATAATCCACAGTTCTCATAGAGGACCATGGATTACGTCTCCTCTCCCCGCTCGGCGAATACGCCGCGGGCGGAGATAAGTGACGTGAATTACCAGCGGCACGTATACGCCGCTGGTAATGAATGTCTATGGGCCGGCGAGGTGCCGCCCCCCCCCCCGTTCCCTACCCCTATCCCGTCCTGATGGCGTACTTTCACCCCGCAAATACGCCGTGTGAACCCAGCCTTAGGCTAAGTCCAAACCACAAATGTCAAACTACTGTCCAAAATCCAGCAGTATTTTAACATTGCAGGACCTTGGTTTTCAGATGCATTCATGGTGCACGACAAGCAGCGAATCCAGAGAATATACAACATGTTGCATATACCGCCGGATTTTAAAGCTGACGGTAAAAAATCCGTATTGTATAGACTACAGCACGGATTTTTCTTTGTGTTTGCAGCACCAGGTACCATCAGACGATATTCGTGCACCTTATACTTTTTGTGTCTTGCATTTGGTGGACCATTTGCAGACGCATACCAGCTTGGTGCATGGGATCCTACCTGGAAATATTTGTTGGTCAGTACTCCCTCCACTTGCTGTAACCTGAGGCTTAGGGCTTGTCCCCAGAGTACGGGTTTTCAGCCGGATTTACAGACGGGTTTTCGGATTTGAAAGCCGTCTGTAAAGCGACCGTCAACCTTTTACATGGATTGTTATGGGAAAATCCGTGCAGCAAAACCCTCTGCACAGATTTTCTGATGGATGATGTTTAGACCGCCGCCGGGGGTCCGAAAAGCTTAGAACATGTACAGTCTTCCGCCCGGTTTTCGGGCAGAACAAGAGCATGTGGGTGCGAAGAGGGACAGCTTGAATCTGCAAACCACGGAGAAAAGCCGCCCCCCCTGCGTGCCAAAAACAGACCAAATGCTGGTTTGTGCCGTTTAAACGCCCCCCTTGGGTGGTTTTACACTGTTCATTTTTTTAAGCGTTTTTTTTTTTCAATGCGTTTTTTGTGCAGGAAGGCACAGCAATTAATGCTGCATAGTGCTGCACAAAAATCGTGGTAGAAATTATTCCGCAATTTTTGCAGTGATTTTTGTGCAGCACTGTACAGCATTAATTGCTGTGCCTTCCTGCACAAAAAAATGCATTAAAAAATGCACTGTGTGAAAGCACCCTAAGCCTGATCTCTGATTAATTAAGACTTTCACTTTTAATAAAGGATAGCTGCACCAGAATGCAATCTCTAAAAAGGCCAGCAAGGAATTGTGGGAGGTGTAGTTCCCCAAGAACAGTATAGTCTACTGTAGAAAACCAGGTGGTAGCCAGGGTATTGGGTCTGGGCATGAGAGGGTTAAGTCTTGATATAGACCTAGAGAAGTCGGGGAAGATGATCATAGACTGAGGACATAAAAATGATTTTGTGCGCGCCCGAGCACCTTTAACATTTCCTCCCGCTGTGATTTAGCACCATTGACGACCTTTAATTGTCTCCGCAGTGTCCAACGATGTTCTGTTAACAGGAAGGAGCATGTCCTACTTAATACAGTCAGATCATTTCACACTTCTTCATCATACAGACCTCAAACAAATCTGAGATGAAACCATCACTAGAAAATACAGTAATGTCCACACCTCTCACCCCCCACTGAACAGCAGATCACTAGGGATGGCTTATAACAGAAGCACTGAGCCACAGAGCTTACAATCTAATTTGTTTCTCTTAGGGAGAAGCAGGCGTTGGAGCTGCACAGAGCCACCAGCAATTTGTCACATGGCAGCGTCGATAAATTCTGAGGAACCCGGAGTCAATGGCTTCATCTATTCCAAAATAGCCGAGATATAAATCACTCGACAAGGTAATTCACGGCTTTTCATTGCTATGCTCTTCTGGAGACCATAATTTAAATGCTTCATTCTGGATCAGTAGCTACAATGAGACGTAGAATTTGATGGCGTAAGAGAAGATTACGGTTCGTGGTGATGTCTATTTTCCTACTGTGGTATTTGATTTTTCACAAGTGTAATAGTTGGTTTTGTCTTTAAGGGGTTGTCTCACTACATCGATTCATCTTGCCTCAGTCCTGTTTTCTCAGTTTCATTTTTTTAATTCAGGGGAGTGTCTACTGGTTACTAGTAGCCGAGCTGCTGAGGACAACAGGTCTGTAGCTATAGCAACCAGTGCTGACAGCCTATCAGGAGAGATCTAACAGGTCTGTAGCTATAGCGACCAGTGCTGACAGCCTATCAGGAGAGATCTAACAGGTCTGTAGCTATAGCGACCAGTGCTGACAGCCTATCAGGAGAGATCTAACAGGTCTGTAGCTACAGCAACCTGAGGCGCTGCTTCAGCCCATACAAGAGGGGATATCTAGGAATAAGTAGGACACTGTTAATGAACATATATTGCAAAGTGACTTGTTTCTGCAAGGTCTTTAACATAAAAAGCAGCGATCCATATAGTGAGACAACCCCTTTAAAGAAGACCATGGACGCAAGACAAAAAATATTCATCAGGTGGCGAGAGGTACGCTATGGCTGTAATTGCAGGTGCAATGTTGGCTGGATTTCTAGACGTAAGATTATTCCCCCCCCATACATCTCTGCCATCATGTACAAGGCTCTCCACAACCTGCTTAGAGTGTTAGTCATCAGCAGGTTGTATCAGAGATACAGAGCAACTGGAAGAGTCGCTGAAAGGCAAAGAAGTGGACGTCTTCTGGCTCCATCACACACTGATGAGCGCTTCATTGTAACCAATGCTCACTGGCCCAGATGATGATGTCTGCACCTGGTGGTGCGGTCAGGTCGTCTAGCACGCTGACCACGTTGATATAAATGGTTACGAATGGTCTGACGTGACCAAACGTGCCTGGAGTTGTGCAGCATTCATCATCCGGTTCCGCGGGGCATTGGTTACAATGAAGCGCTCATCAGTGTGTGGTGGAGCCAAAGGACGTCCACTTCTTTGCCTTTCTGTGACTCTTCCAGTCACTCTGTATCTCTGATTCAACCTGCTAATGACATTCTAAGCTCAGTGGCCACTTCCGTCTGAAAGCATCCTGCTTGATACCTGGCAGTGGCGAGGTCCTGCTGATCAATTGTAAAGTGTGGTCTTGGTCTCATGTGAGCAGGAGGACTATTTAAATCCCAATTCAAAGTGTTCTCATAAATTTATTGGGAGATTCAGGGATCAGACACCTATTGGGAACTTTGTGTAAAAAGTACTGAAACTGAACAGTTGGATATGTGCATCTAAAGGGAAGAGATGATCTCATTTAGTGCAATTAAAAAAAAAAAAAAAAAAAAAAAATAATCAAGAAATTTTATGTTAATCCTGAAATTTAAATGAAAAGCCAAATATCCTTAACTTTCTGTTAGTAGTTTCATGCAAAACGAGCCCCAAAATGAATTCACAGAATACCCATAGCTAAATCTATTCTTCAACAGAAGCATAGGCCCATATTCTTACTTATTTCTCAGCATTAACTCTGCACAGAGCAATTTTTACATAATTGCAAGGCCGTCTTTTAGATCGATCAGTCCTTAAATCAACCGAGATAGGAAATGAAAATCCATGGTAATACATAAAACGGCCCTTTCTTGATTGCAAAATCTCTTAGGCAGACAATTTAGATTTTTTGCTTTCGTTCTGGATCGCATATCACAGTTTGGAAGCTAAAATTGTTGTGAACAAATCCTCAATTTGCTTTTCCAACTTAGGCAAAAGTTTTCACCATACATCTACGCAAGTGTTTCGGGCTGTCTTTCACCTTTCCATAATCTTGTGATATGCAGATGCTAATAGGGCAAAGGCAACTCTGCGTTTTTTAGAGATTTGAGCTACGAGCCTCCAACGAGCCAGTATTTTATCTGATGAAGGGGCAAACCGAACAGCTTGCGTATGAGAGATACTGGCTGGCTAAAAACGTTCTCAGATGTGGCAAAAGCGAGGATCAAACAGGGCTGTGGTTGTTAAGTTTAGTATGTAATGACAGAGAAGAAAAACCTCTACGGTGTCTGCCCCCATACATGTTTTGGCTCTTGCCTTCGTCCAGGGGTGGTTATGTATTGTGGGTTGGTTTTGATCTAAGCCATAGCGTTATTAGGCACCAACATACATTGTGTGAGGTACATAGCCGTGCACTTTTTGGTTAACGTATTGGTGAATACAACTGTAGTAAAATTCTAGGTGCAGATGTCGCAAGCACCGAATGGATTTCCGGCATGCTACACTGTTATGTGCTATTTATATAGTGGAGTCATTCCAATACAAAGTGTATGAATGTTCATGGGGTAGATCCACAAATCTTCTTTTTCAGCCTCTTGAAGTCTCCAATCTTCTGGTCGTCAAAATGGTAAGGAATTAAGTCAATTAGAAAGTTACAGAATGTTCTATTATACAGAGATTAAAGGTGATAGACACTTTTTGTCATGGAAAATGTTTTTTATATGTCTGCATCTATCGTAAGTTATATATATAATATGAGAGAGAGAGAACAAATGGTGAAGTACGTGTGGTATAGAAGTGAGTATTTTAATCTACTCGCCTGTTTGTTGCGCTCTTAGTGTAGAGGCACAACTCTCATATTAACATACAGGACTTTTATTGTAGCCATAGTCTTGTATACGGCTGCTGATGTTCCCGTAAGCGGTGGCCCGCCAAGTAGCCAGTAGAGAAAGCAAAAGTGGAACCGGCGCACATGTTTGTCCAAAAATTTACCCCTGAGGAAGCGCTAGATAAGCGCGAAACGCGTTGGAATTTTTTTTTTTACTTTGGCTGAGGTTAGCGCTCTAGCCTTTTTAGAATAATAAAGTAATCTTCTGGATTTTTCTGCTGCATCAGTGGCATTTTGGAATACATGGCGCCTTTGTTTCACATTTTGCTTTCTCTACTATAAATATATCTATCTATCTATCTATCTATCCTATGCAAAATGGTGGAACCGGCGCCCATGTATGTCCAAAAAATTCCACTGATGCAGGAAGGAAAAATCCAGAATTAATATCACCGGCATTATTAGGTAACCTTGTCAAATCTGTTAACACTGATTTCTGATCAGCCAATAAACATGGCGGCAACTCATGCTTTCCATTAGACATGGTCAAGACAATCTTGCAGATAAAGTGAGATCATTTGGGGAGTAAGGTGATTTAAGTGTTTGAGTGCGAGCTTGTTGTGCCAGAAGGGCTGTCTAGTATTTCAAAACTGCTGATCTCCTGGATTTTAGCACAACTCATCTCTAAGGTTTACAGAGAATGGTCCGAAAAAGAAAAACACAGAGCGGCAGTCCTGTGGCGGAAATGCCTTGTGATGCCACAGAGGGTCAAAGGAGGAATGGGCAGGATGGTTCGTGCTGATGAAGGCAACGTGACTCAAAATAGATACACCCGTCTGCAACAAGTGTAGGCAAGAGATCTCTGAAGCACATACGGCCAATTTAGAGGCAGATGGGCTACAGCAGAAGAGAAGACCACATGGTGCACTCTTCAGGTAGACGTGCAAACTGAGGCTCCAATTTGAACCGAAGCTTAAATCGATAATTGACAGTAGAAATTTTGGAAAAAACGTTTTTGTGGGTCTGAAATGGTCTGGATTTCTGCTGCGCTATTGATAAGGTAGGGTCAGAATTTTGCCTTTTTCCACGGAAAGCCATGGATCCATCAATCTTGTTAAACGTTCAGGCTGGTGTTGGTGGTGTTTATTTGTTGTTTTTTCTTGGCATTTTTGGGGCCCTTATTGGTACCAATTTTGTAGCACTCTTCACACCTTGTTGAATCTATGTTAACAAGACTTGAGGCAGTACTTTCTGAAGGCAAAAGGGGGTCCAACCCGTTCTAGCAGGTGTACCTAATCCAAGAGTGCCGTGTGGAAAAATATTTATTATATTAATTTCTGCTGTGTAACAAAGTAAGGATGAATGTGGGCCCTCTAGATTCAACTGAAGACAGTTCACATAAAGCGGGTACTCGTATTAGAATGAAGATAAGGAGAAACTGTGAACAGTTTGTGATCTGCTTTCCATAAAGACTAGGATGCGTCCCTTCCTCGCCACACTGATCTGCTGTATAACTTTCTTTTCTCTCTACACTGATGCACCGTTTTTGTAATATTTTCCTCCAGTAACGTCTTAAAAATGTAGATGGGAAGGAATGAACACGCAAGGCAATCAACATAGGGAAAAAATTATAAAGGCTGGAAAGGCATATCACACAGGAAGGAACAGAGCACAGGTTATGTGATCTGCCTTCCCTGAAAACTTGGATGTTTACCTTTCTTGGTACTGTGTACAACCTCCTCCATCTTCCTGTCTAGAGGTGTTGAATTTGACACAAGTTTCTGAGTAGATTCTGTGCTGCAATCCGCATCAAATATGATAACGATGCGTTACATTCAGACTGTCCTGCAAATTCGCTACAGATTTTATCCAACTCTTTATAGTGGTGAAATAGGCTGTGCAAATTCACAATGCTTCCGCTATGAAAAGCTCATATTGCAGATTTGATTTTGTTTTTTTTCTTTCTCCTCCCGGAAATGTCCACCGCATGCAGTAAATCTCATTTACGTTACCTTGTGTTGTAATCTGCTGCAGTTTTTTTTTTTTTTTTTTTTAATTGTTTTTTACCTGTGAAAATCGGAACAAATTTTGTAGCGAATCTTCCACGTGTGAACATAGGTTAACAAGTTCCTAGTGCCAGGGCCGTCTCTTCCATTGGGCAAGGTAGGCACTTGCCCGGGGGCCCCATGAGCACAGGGGCCCGTCTAGGCAGCCACCTACCCTGCCCAGAAGTGCTACAGTGTGGAATAAGGTAACTTTCTTTGCACCTTTCCATTTTCTCCTAAGAGGTAAGTGACCCCCTTCTTGATTTCCTCCAATCTGCCAGTTCTTTAAGTAACATGATGGAGTCTCTCGGCTTTCACACCGTTCTGCTCTAATACAGTTCTGTTCAGACCCCAGGTCATTTCTGTCTCATCTCATTTTTTTTTTTTTTTTCTCTGTACAGTGGTCGCGCTAGCTCATCATCTCGGCCAGATTGTATATGTGCGCCGCTTCGGGACTACAGTAGCTGCAAGACCAGCTCCTGGCCAGTAGTTAATTAGCTGAGAATGGAGGTCGCTCTCGAGAGCGCAGCAGGCGAGCGGGGAGGGTTATGATGTGAGATATGGTCTACGAGGGACCCTCACGTGTCATGCCGCTCACTATCAGGACATGATGACTCTCTGATGTCTTCTAAACACCATTTTGTCATCGCCGTAAAATTAATTGAAGAAACATCACAAGTGACTTCCTTAGAAGCGTCCGCAGCTGTTTAGAAGTAGGATTAGGACTGGATATTCGGAGATCAAGTCTGACCAGGCCGCCTCGTTCAAATGTAACAACCATATGAGCAGAACTTCGCCCCTGGGCAAATCCAAGACTCTAATTGCAGAGTAGGCCATTCGTGTAAAAATATCCCAGACCGCAGGTGTCCGTACTCCCTGGCAGGAATATTAACCCCTTGCCATTGTACTGATCTTTATTTACGTCACTTCCCCCACCCCCATAAGACTAATAAATTATTTTTTTACTTATAAATAGTTATCGGCTTTATTTGAGTCCCCGATAAAATTTTTGTAATGTAAAAACAAATCAAATTTTTTTTTTTTCGCGTTCCAATATCATTTCATAATTCCAGTGCATGGAGTACGGTTGCTGGTAATTTTTTTCATTTGTGATACATTATGGAACTTCTAAAGATCCATTCAAATCTTACAACTATACTAGAAATCCTCCCCCAAGAAGACAGAGATGGGACATTCCCCTACAAAAAGTATGGGGAAAAATTATCTCAAGTAAAGCCCCCTCAAAAGACAAGGGGACATTCCCTTCGGCTGGAGAAAAGTATTCACTCTCCAGAGGAGAAGAGCGTTCTTCACTGTGAGAACTATAAATTGTGGAAAAGCCCTGAGGGGCGGGGCACAGCAGGAAAAGTGAAGTTTCAAGAAAGGTTAGTATTCCGAAACTAAGAAAATTTATGCGTTTACGTAGCCTGTAAAATTTGGATCCCCGTTTGGTGGGCTCTGGGGGTCAGGAAGGGGGCTCCCCTGGAAGTTTTGGGTTTTTTGTTGTGGGGTTTTAGGCCTTAACCCGTGGGGGGGTGGCTTGAAATCTTGCCTCCTCCCCTTTAAACCCCATTTTCCCCCCCCTTGGTTGAAATTGATGGCACTGTCTTTTTTTTAAACCCTACTAATATGTAACCAAAAAAATTTTTAAAATTTTTTTTTTTTTTTTTTGGGGGGGGGTGGTGCTCTGTCAGTGTAAATGAAAATTATTGTATTTGCAGGTTGGTACGAAACCGAAATCCAAAATTTTTTGACATTTTGTTTTGTAAAGCTTTTAAAAAGATGTTGTTGTTGGGGGGGGGTTTTTTTTTTTTTGTGTTGTAACAATTTTCTACAGCCAATTTTTTTTTTTTCTTATTTTTTTTATTTTTTTATATATATATATATTTTCTGTCTCTGGTCCTGACGGAAGATTTGTGTTCTGCAGACTGAAGTGTAGTTTTGTGGTGCAATTTTGCGTTGTGACTTTTTGATGAGATATACATATATACAGGCAGTCCCCGGGTTACGAACAGGATAGGGACTGTAGGTTTGTTCTTAAGTTTAATTTGTATGTAAGTTGTAACAGGTATATTTATTAAATGTAACGCCAGCAGAAAAGGTGTGTTTTTGTTTTTGTTGTTTTTTTAATTTTTGGATAGTGCAGGGAAAGGTTTTTACATTTGTTTTGCTGTCTGTGCCCCTGTTAAGAAGATTTCACCTCATTTTCACCTCATAAATGCTGGCACTTGTCATTCAACAGCTTCTATCGCTGTAGAACATGGAATACAAAGTGCCAGCATTCCCCATAAGTCTCCGTTTGTAACTAGGGGACAGATGTAAGTCGGCGAGTGCCTGTATATGCATTTTATAAATAAAATTAGAAAAAAAAAGTTAAACATTATTGGTATGCCAACATCTGTAAAGGTCCGACCTATTCAAATACAACATTTTTCCTTTATGGTGAACACTAAAGAGGAAAACAAAATGTCAAAAAGTCCCCCCATTTATTATTTTTTTTATATATATTTATATTCTGAATTATCCCGATTCAAGAAAACTATATACATTTGCAATGTATGGGTACTACTTGCAAAGTTCTGTCTACTAAAGTATTTTGCATTATGTTGCATTACTGTGCTGTAAAAGAGTTCCAGGTTGGGCCCGGTTCACGTATGCGTCGGAGGTTCTGTTCAGAATCTGTCCTGTTCTGTCGGCAACAAAAACTTTATTTGGCTCTGCAGATCCAAAAGCATTTTTTAAAAAAATGTAAGCATAGGTGCACACTGGCGAGGCAATAACATACATCTATTCAAATATCAGCGGTACACTAAAAAACTAAGTAAAACATCAAGGCATATAGGAAATTTTGAAAATGGCATTACTGCCCTAAGGAATATGATGAAAACCTTTTGATCAAAAATGTTTAAAGCTCACTCCCAATTGCGTTCAAGGGGATCCCAGCACAGGTGAGTCATAACACTAAAACGTTACCTCTACTTTGGTGCCTGTTTCAGACTAACCCATTGAGTCGCGAGTGACAAGGACTAGCGCTCACTGAATAATCCTGCACTGGTTAAAAAAGGGCATGGATGGAGTGCCATAAGCAGTAAATGAGGCAGCACTCACTCATAAAGATACAAAAAGGTAACTGTTTTAGTGTTAGGACTCACCTGTGCTGGGATCCCCTTGAGCATTGGGATGTGCAGCTTAAACCCCTTTTGATCAAAACTTGTGAATAGAATCCCAGGTTTTCATATTTCCTTTGCAGGATTCGCATTTTAAAAAAATTCCTATATGCCTTTGATGTTTACTTAGTTGTTAGTGTGCCACTGACACTTGAATAGATGTATGTGCTGTCGGCAATGACCAGAAAAAAGGGGCTATTCCTTTCCATCTCCATGACTGACACCACGGCAGAAACCCAATAGATCCATTTTCGTAAATGGGGTCCGTCAGGTGCCGTGGGTGTATGTTGTGAACGGGTCCCATGGCTTCTGCTTTCCCCTCTGCACCAAACGGGACCGCCAACGCCGATGTGAATCAAGTCGCCTTTAGGTTTTTATTTACCAGTGTTTGTGTTTTTTTTTTTTTTTTCCTTGTTTAAGGCTATGTTCACACCGGCTAATTTCACCGCGCATTTCGCGTCGTATGTGCGCTCTAATATGAGCGACATTACGGTAATCCATAGTTCTCAAAGAGAACTATGAATTACGCCTCCTCTCCCTGCTCGTACAATACAATTGTATTATACGCCTGGGGAGATAAGTGACATGTCTATGGGGTGCATGAGCTGCCGGCCTCACGGGGTCGCGGGAGTACGCGCCGACCAGCACGACTCCCAAACACCCAGCGTTATTGCCAGGCGTACTGTACGCCCCGCAGTTACACCGTGTGAACGTACCCTAAGGGACTCTGACCCCTTAGTGAGAGCTATGAATCACCAAATTTGCGGACCATAGTCCGGGTGAATTGCAGTGAAACTATGCCCCGAAATATGACCCGTAAATAGGCCATGTGAACATAGCCCAAGTCTTGGAACACCCCTTTCAATATACGTCACTAGAGTCATAGCTGCTATGGGGTCCAGAGGATGAGGGGCCTAACCCAGTACAGGAACATTGTAGTACTTTTGCCTTTTTTTTTTTTTTTCCTCTTCCCCCCCCCCCCCTTTTTTTTTTTTTTTTTTTTGGGTTATTGCAAACTGCTTGTGGACTTTTCCTTTTCCCCCTTGTTTCATGTACTGACAAGCCACTTAGGGCCACAATGTTATGGAAAACTGTCTAGGTCTAAAACTCACTTTGTTGCCATAGAACCAATCGATATGAGTTTCATAGTTTGCTAAGGACGAAAAAAGGACAAGCGTCATCCAGTTCAGCCTGCTATGCTAAGGTGTTGATCCAGAGTTCATAGCAACCAATCAGAGCGTCCCTCTCATCTCATATAGTGGTCTAGAAAAATGAGGTGCTCTGGTTGCTATGGGCAACAAAGTGAGTTTTGGACTTAGACCGTTTTCCTACATGAGGCCCTTAGTATATATGTGCTGGTTATATTACATGTATATGTTGAGGTCTATAGTCCTGGGTGTCACGATGAGCGATGCAGTACAGCACCATTTTCAGCATCACAAAGCTGCTGCCTCTTTTCTTCACATTTTTGGCTGCTGCTCCCTGTAGGTTTCTCCAGCGTTCGACATTATCATAATTCACAGGCAGAGACGAGAAGAACGTGCTATTCCCTTCCTAAAAGTGAGAGGCTGCGCGCGCCTGTGACGGCGCCAATCCTATCCTGAGAAAACCTTAACTTGACACCAGTGTAATTAAATCTCTCCCCACATGCGCACCCCTCTCCGCCACTCGAACACGATTTCCTTGACTGATCGTATTGGTCTGAGACCCCAAACTATCTACTGTAGGCGACTCCTAATTAGTGACAATTCACTGTAACCTCACATAGAATTACCTCGCTCAATCTCTCTTGAAAGCTCCTGCCGGCAGCCAAGGTTCCGTTACGCCAACGCTGCGGAAAAAATACAGCCGCCCCCCGAGGAGGAGAATATTCAGGGCAGTAAATAAATCATTTTGGTTGGCCTCCTCTTTATGGGCTCTGATGACCCAAGGTACCTGAAGAGGGGGGTTTGGGGTTATGAAAACTGTTTTCAACAAGTCTTTTGCCCATAAAAACCGCCAGACCCCAAGAAACCAATCAGAGCCTGTTTTATTTTTCAGGCAATATATGAAAAAAAGCTAAGCTCTGGTTTATGGGCTTGATTGGGGTTTAAAGGATTGGTTGCCGGGCCCGGACTGAATAAGGAAAACCGGGTTTCCCCCGGCGGGCCGCGGGGTGTCCGGGCCGCGGGGCCGGCTGGATGCCCGCCGGGGGAGGAGGGGTGTTCCCCCCCCCCCCGGGGGCCCCGAGCCCGGGGCGCCGGTCTGGCGCAGCCAGGGGCCCGCAATGGCCATCAGGCCCCGGCCCCCTGTGGCAGGGGGCCGTAGGCCCCCCTCGCCAGACGGCTGCAGGGCGGGCACCAACCCGCCATGCAGCCATCACGGCTGCGCCTGCCCCCCGCGTGCAAGGGGCGGCCAGGCGAACATCGGGGATCTACTGATCCCTTGTTAGCTCCCAGGGGCCCGCGGGGCAGGCGCGCGTTTGTGTGACTCATCGGCGCCGGCTCGCGGCCCCCTCTCTGCCGGCGGCCCCGGGGAAGAAAATTAAAAGGAAGCGAGACCCAGGGGAAGTATAGTTTTTATTTTTTTTTTTTTAAAATCCACCCTGTCTGCCCATAGACTATACCAGCCCCTGTCTGCCTATAGAAAAACCACCCCCGTCGCCTAAGACTATACCCGCCCCTTTGCCTATGACTATACCGCCCCGTCTGCCTATGACTTACCCCCCCCTGTCTGCCTATAGACATACCAGCCCCCGTTGCCTAAATTTCAAACCGCCCCTGTCCGGGGGTATTAAATATTTCCACCCCCTGTCGCCTATATACTTTTCCAGCCCTGTCTCCTACATACTATACCAGCCCCCGTCTGCCCACATACTATACCCGCCCCTGTTTTCCTACATACTATACCAGCCCCTGTCTGCCCCACATACATACCAGCCCTGTCTGCCTACATACATACCAGCCCTGTCTGCCTCATACTATCCACCCTGTCTGCCTACTACTATACCGCCCCTGTTGCCTACATCTATACCAGCCCCTGCTGCCTACATACATACCAGCCCCTGTCTGCCACAACTATACCCGCCCCCTTTTTGCCTACATACTATACCAGCCCCCGTTGCCACATATATACCCGCCCCCTTCTGCTCTACTAAACCCCCCGTCTGCCCCACATACTTACCAGCCCCCGTTGCCTACATACTATAACCCGCCCCCGGGCTGCTACAAAATAACCGCCCCCGCTGCCTACTCTATACACCCCCGTCGCCAATACTATACCAGCCCCTGTCTGCCTAATACCATACCACCCCCGTCTGCCTCTTACCCTACCAGCCCCCTTCTGCCTCTATCCAAAACCCCCCCCTGTCTGCCTCTATACCATACCAGCCCCTGTCCTCCTCTATAATACCAGCCCCTGTCTGCCTCTATACATACTGGCCCTACCTGACTGATTACCGGGGGTAGCCCTAGCTACCTGGCTAGTTACTGGGGTAGGCCCCCCCCCCTGTCTACCTACCTAATGGGGTCTACCTATTTACATGCCAACTTATCTGACATTTTTTAACTTCTAATCTTTTTCGGTCTAACATACGCTGTTTTGGGGAATTGTTAGGAATTGCTGGAAAAGAGATGTATTTGCGTAAATTCTACAGGGACGAGTAGTGACCCACTAGAAGAAGACACTGCATGCTGTAAACCAGACAAGAAAGAAATGGAAAGGACGACTCATACAGGGGAAGACGTCATGGAGGTTTGGGCCAGAAGGAGAAGAAGACAACTCCCCTCAGAGATGACGTCTCCTGTGAGTCCCGGCCAGTGTCGGACTGGGGGGTCTGGGGCCCACAGGGGAGTTGATCTGGGGGGGGCCCACTCCTTGAATTGGGGGCCCACCCTACTGTACATAAAAAAATTACCCTGCCACCTCGGAAACATAAATGCGGCCATTTTACCACATAAATACAGTGTGAAAAACAGAATTGTATGGTGGTGAAGTACAATATCAAGTGAGTCCGCATATTCTGTCTGTCTCACATATCATAGACACAGGCTAAGTAGCTCATCCATATCCCCCTCCCACCCACATACAATATCCCCTCCAACCCCACATACACTATCCCCCTCCAATAGCCCACATCCAATATCCCCCCCTCCGCCCACATACAATATACCCCCCTCCGCCCACATCCAATAGCCCCCCCTCCGCCCACATCCAATATCCCCCCCTCCGCCCACATCCAATATCCCCCCCTCCGCCCACATCCAATATCCCCCCCTGCCGCCACAATACAATATCCCCCCTCCGCACCACATTAACAATCACCCCCCCCTCCCGCCCACATACAATATCCCCCCCCCCCCGCCCCATACAATAACCCCCCCCTCCGCCCACATACAATATCCTCCCCCCTCCGCCCACATACAATATCCCCACCTCCATCCACAGACAATATCCCCCCTCCACCCCACATGCAATATCCCCCTCCACCACGACCCCACATGCAATATCACCCTCACACTTTTCCCATTGGTCACGCACCTCACCACCTTCTAAAATACACACCAGCAAGAAGTAGAAGTGTAACTCCTATCACAGGTCAATCAGGACACATGTACACGCCACTAACTAATGCCAATATAACCTACAACACCGGCATATAGAGACCGCATAGAGGTCAGACACGCAGCTCGGTATAACCTACAACACCGCCATAAAGAGACACATAGATGTCAGACACCAGCTCAAGGTATAACCTACAACACCGCCATATAGAGACCGAGCAGAGAGGTCAGACACCAGCTTCAGGTATAACCACAAACACACCATATAGAGACCCGCATAGATGTCAGACACCAGCTCAGGTATATAACCTACACACTGCCATATAGAGAGCACTTAGAGGTCAGACAAACAGCTCAGGTATAACCTACAACACGCCATATATAACCACAATAGGGTCAGACACCATCTCAGGTAAAACTTCTACAACACCACCATATAGAGGACCCGCATAGATGTCAGAACACCAGCTCAGGTATAACCCTACAACACCGCACATATAAGAACCACATAGAGGGCAGAAGACACCAGCTCAGGTAAAACCTACAACACCACCATATAGATACCGCATAAGGTCAGACACCGCTCCAGGTCACATCACATTACAGTGAATACAACACTGATCCAATATAGAAGTAACATAACCCCTTACATCCAGGAATCCATGGACTCACCTGAGACGTCCTATCTGGAGGAGTCGTTCTCTTCTCTCATAAGTCATTTCTTTTGCTCTTCTCCTTCATCATCGTTCCACCACCGCCATGATGACTTGTTCCCGGACCACAACTCACCCTGCAGAAATTACACACAAATATCTTAGAATCCACAATTTTCCAGCATCTTCTTTAACTAAAAAAAAAAAAAAAAAAAAAAAAAAAAAAAAAAAAAAAAATTTCCCACCTCTCTACAAACTCCCAGGGTGGGGAGAGTGGGGGTACCAAGCCATAACTTAGAGGTCTAGTATCCTAGGGGGTTGAGGTGGGGAAAGACTAACCCCCCTGGAATAATGCAGGAGTATACAGGCAGATAGGGTCTCTTATTAGAATAGTCAAACCTGGCAGATAAGCCTCCTTTAGGGAAGTATACAGGCAGTTAGGGGTCTCTTTTAGGAGTGTACAGGCAGTTAAGGGTCTCTTTTTTAGGTAGTAACTATCTTCAGTATAGTATATGAGGGACCATAAACATTCACCTATAGTGTGCATTCCGAAGTCGACCCCTCCCCTTTAGCTAAAGTATGCAGGAAGTCAGCCAGCCCCACCCTTTAGCTAGAAAGCAGGAAGTCAGGCCAGCCCCCCCTTTAGCAAGAATGTAGGAAGTTCATCGGGCCCCCCTTTAGCTAGTGTGTAGGTAGTCCAGAGGCCCCCCCTTTAGCTAGTTGTAGTAAGTCAGGGCCCCCATTTAGCTATGTTAGGTAGTCAGGATGGCCCCCTTTAGGTATTGTTGAGTATTCAGAGGGGCCCCCCTTTATGTAGTCAGGCCCCCATTATGTAGTCAGGGCCCCCCTTTATGTAGACGTCAGGTGCCCCCCCTTTATGTAGTCCAGGGGCCAGAAACTTCCCATATATGTACCAAGGGCCCCCTTTATGTTGCCAGGGGCCCCCCTTTATGGAGCCAGGGGCCCCCCTTTATGTAGCCAGGGGCCCCCCCCCCTTAGTAGTCTCAGGGCCCCCCCCCCCCGCCTAAGTAGTCAGGGCCCCCCCCCCCTTAGTAGTCATGGGTCCCCCCCCACCTTAGTATTCAGTGGCCCCCCCCTTAAGTAGCCAGGGCCCCCTTAGATAGTTTTAAAAAAAACAAAAAAACAACCATCCACTTACCTGGCTTCCGCTCCAGCTCCCGCAGTTACCCCGCCCGCTCTCAGAGCTCCCTCCGGCTCCGTACTGCGCCCTGCAAATAGGCGGCGCGGTGAAGAGACGTCAAACCGCGCCGCCTACATCACCAGTAGGGTCCCGGCACCCCCTGCAGGCTGAAGGGTCTAATGCGTTCAGCCTGCCGGAGATCAGCGAGCGCCGCGCTAGTGGCGCTGTGCTCCTCAGCTGACACCACTGCGCAGCCCCCGGAGTTCGGGACATTAGTCCCCCAACTCCCGCTGGCTCTGGGCCGCTCGGACGCGGGATCCCGCTTCAGTGACCCGGATGCGCGGGCTTCCGGGCCCCCGGGGAGCGAACGCATGCCTTCCGGGGCCCACAGCGGCTTTGTGGGGGGCCACCGGGGGATTCCCCGGTCCCCCGGCGGCCCAGTCCGAGCCTGGTCCCGGCTGTCGGGTAATTTTACTTCTGTGTTGAATCAGTGCTCTGTTCATGTGACGGTGACCTGACTACTGGTGATGTGATTGGTTTGGCAGTTATGCTGGTGCCTGATTAGTGGTCAGTGTGTGGGGCTTGTCCCTGATTGTAAAGCTAGTGCACACCTGACTCTGTGATGAGGTGTTCCTGCCCCACTGGTTTCTTTCTTGCTTGTGTGTAGTGGGCGTCTCACACAGAGCGTTTTGGGTGCATTTTATGCATTATTTGTGGCAGAAAGTTCAGCATTAACTAACTCTGCCTCACTGCACAAAAACACACCAAAAACATCATAAAAAACGCAGTCAAAAACTCTCCGTTGAAAGCCCATTTATAGTGCAGTTTATTTTAGCCAGTGGCAAGGTGCGAGAACAAGGAACTTTTTGTAAGTGGATATTGTATGTTGGCTTGTGGGGGCTTAGTGCCAGGGCTGATTTTTATTCCCAGTCCGGCCCTGCTGGTTGCTATAGGAAACAGACAGTCTTAGTACTAGACAGCTTTCATGTATACAGAGCCCCCCTTTAAAGGGGATTTGCCACTAAGTAAAATTGACGTGGAAAGTTTGTAAATTAAATAATAAACATTTTCAACTCAATCATGCTTTAGTAAAATTCTGCATCCCGTTTTTGTTTTAGCTGCCCTATAGTGAACCATTGTTTTATCAGCTCGTCTCCAGGGGATACGACAGGCTGAAGCTCCTCAGTCCTGGTCGCACATGCTCAGACACCTCTCTTCCCCGGCAGCCTACTGAAGTGTTCAAACCCCGTGGTGCTTCACCTCTACTCCCTCCTTGTGACTAGTTAGTAATAAGTCAAACAGTGCAAATAAAAAACAAAAAAAACAAAAAAAAACCGTCAATGAGTCTGGTGCATTGATAAAGGGGAAAAAAAATCCCACAAGGTTAAGTTCTTGCAGGGATTTTAACCAAGGACCCATGTGCTGAAAGCAAAAGTGTAACCCGAGCTACAGAGTAGCTACTTAGTTTCATACATAAACAGTCCTTTCTTTGACTAGAGAGAGGAAAGGCCTGGTGATGTCATCCTGCTGGGTCACATGATCTGCAATTCAAACAAATCGCACACGCCCCCTTGTGAGCACACAGAGCTGAAGAGCAGGAGGTATGAAATGAGATTGTGGCAAAACCCCTTTAAGTCACTATCCATATTTACAGGCATGGATTTGCTGCTGACTAATGGCTCCGATAGAGGAGCTCTGGGAATTCAGTTGTAGAAGATCTTACATTTCTTTGTTCATGAGGAAATTGCAGCATTTGCTACAAGAAGAATATGCCCCTTTTTTCCCATTAAAATATTACCAGACGGCTTATTGCTTTTATAGACAACTGCAATAAGTCATATCTGACTGGGTGGGAACGATTTAAATTGGAGGAGTTAACTCCTCGCTGCCTGGAGTGAGTGCTCGGACATGATCAGATGGGAATACCTGCATTCAGTATTGGGATGGAAACCATGCTAGGACCTGGGCTGGGGAGTGCACATGGCGTCATCCAACCACTGCTACCAAATGTGGTGATATTTGATACCAGACATCCTGAATTCTAGCAAATAAGAGGATGTGGCTGTCATGACGGCTCCTACCGGTCTCATTTGTTGTTACTCGGCTTTCCCAGAAACAGAAAAATAACTAATAAGCAGTGAAATAGATTTCTAAACAATTTGGCGATTTTTTTTATGAATGTGCTGCAGCTTTCTAATACACAGCTGTTGGAAAACAAAGTGTATCTTTTAGCTTGCTGTCAATGAATAGAAGTATCCTCATTTACTCCCAGAAGCAGAAACCGTCTGATACAGTTAGGGGCTGTTCAAATAGCCAGCTTTGGTGTGGAAAGCATGGAGATGCTGCATTAAAACCCACATGCCGTTCATGTGGAAAGTTTCCCTTTATACTTGGTAGGAATCCATTCCGTAGCTTGTGTGGGGCAGATTTTTTGGGGGATTTTTTTTTTTTTTTTTTTTGAAAGAGTTCAGCTTCTCTCCTCTATCATATAACCCTATACACTCACCGGCCACTTTATTAGGTACACCCATGCTAGTAACGGGTGGACCCCCTTTTTCTTTTGCCTTCAGAACCTGCCTCATTCTTCGTGGCATAGATTCAACAAGTGTGCTGGAAGCATTCCGTCAGAGATTTTGGTCCATATTGACATGAGGCATCACACAGTTGCCGCAGATCTTGTCCCCCCCCCCCCGCTGCACAATCCATGATGGCGAATCTCTCCGTTCTCCCACATCCCAACGGATGCCATGGATTGAGATCTGGTGAACTGTGGAGGCCATTATTTGTAGTACAGTGAACTCATTGTCATGTCAAGAAAAACCAGTCTGAATGAATTTCCAGCTTTAGACAAGGCGCATTAGTCCTTCTGAAAGTAGCCATCAGATGTTGGGTACATTGTGGACATAAAGGGAGGACATGGTCAGCAACAATACTCAGGTATGCTTGTGCGTTGCAAACGATGCACAATTGGTACCCGATCCAAGGGGCCCAAAGTGCCAAGAAAATATTCCCCACACCATGACACCACCACCACCAGAACAGTACTAGCGCTTAACCGTTGATACAAGGGCAGGATGGATCCCATGCTTTAATGTTGGAGACGCCAAATTCTGAATACCCTAAAACCCATCCGAAAAGTCCGCAAGCAGAAATCGAGACTACGCTCCAGACCAGGCAACGTTTTTTTCCAACTTCCCTACTGTCCAATTTCGATGAGTTGGGCAAATTGGAGCCTCAGTTTCCTTTTCTTAGCTGAAAGGAGGGGCAACCCGGTGTGGTCTCTGCTGCTGTAGCCTCATCGCCTCAAAAGTTCGCGTGTACTGTGCGTTCAGAGATGCTCTTCTGCCTACCTTGTTTAACGGGTGGCTATTTGAGTCACTGTTGCCTTTCTACAGCTCGAACCAGTCTGCCCATCTCCATTGACCTCGGCATCAACAAGCATTTCCCTTCCGCCCACAGGACTGGCCGCTCACTGATGTTTTTCTTTTTCGACCATTCTCTGTAAACCCTAGAGGATGGTTTGTGCTGAAAATCCAGGAGAATCAGCAGTATTCCTGAAATTACTCAAGACCAGCCCTTCTGGCACCAACACCCCATGGCCACGTTCAAAGGCACCCCCCAATCACATTTCTTCCCCATACTGAATGCGTCGGTTGAACTGCACAGGAGATTGTCTTGACCATGTCACATGCCTAATGCACTGAGTTGCCGCCATTGATTGGCTGATTATAAATTAAGTGTTACACGAGCAGTGTGGACAGGTGTAGCCTAAAAAAGTGGTACCGGTGAGTGTATATTACAGAGCACATCTTCTCTCCTCTATCATATAACCCAATATATTAACAGACTCAGCTTCTACTCCTCTATCATATAACCCTATATATTACAGAGCTCAGCTTCTCTCGCTCTATCATATAACCCTATATATTACAGAGCTCCAGCTTCTCTCCTCTATCATATAACCCTATATATTACAGGAGCTCAGCTTCTTCTCCCTCTATCATATAACCCTTATAATATACAGAGCTCAGCTTCTCTCCCTCTATTCAGAAAACCACTATATATCACAAGCTCAAGCTCCTCTCCCCTCTATCAGATAACCCTATATATCCACAGAGCTCAGCCCCTCTATCATATAACCTATATATCACAGAGCTCAGCCCTCTCCTCTATCATATAACCCTATATATCAACAGAGTTCAAGCTTCTCTCTCTCCTCTATCAAATAACCCTATATACTCAAGAGCTCAGCTTCTCTCCTCTAGTCAATATACCAGGGCGTCACAACCGGGGTAGCAGTTGCTACACGGGGCCCCTGCTCCTTAGAGGGCACCCGGGTCAGCTGCCTACGGTGCGTCCGCTACCACCGGTACAGTCGACGCTCCAGGGCCCGGCAATCCCGCCGACAGTGAACTTTAACAGTTCACAAGGCGCGTGGAGGGGAGCCTGCGAGGGCCCAGTCGTCATACTCCCTCAGACGCCGCGGGCCCCCTGGCCCGATCGTTCAGGGCTAGCGTCTGCCGTAGTAGCAGGACGGAGCGCCGATCGCCCGCTCTGTTACTTCCCCTGCCGGCCCTCTGTTGATCACGTGGGCGCGGGCGCGGTGAACGTCCACATCACCGCGCTGAGCTGCAGTTAGGCTGGCAGGGAGAGCAGCAGAGCGGAGCGAGCGGCGCATCGGGGGAGCGTGAGACCGAGGTAGAGAAAGTTGTTTCTATTTAATAATCTACCCCATATGCCTGCCTATACCCCCCCTAAGCCTGCCTATAAACCCCTACCCCCATATGCCTGCCCTATACACCCCCTATATGCCTGCTATACAGCCCCCTATAAGCCTGCCTATACAGCCCCTATATGGCCCCCTATAGCCTGCATGCCTAAACAGCCCCTATATGCCTGCGGACAAACCCCTCACAATCCTGCCGGTCTACTTATATGGGGCCCCTTTATCTACCTAAACCATACCTATATGAGCCCCCTATCAGCCCACCTAACCCCCTGTACCTACCTGTGAAGGCTCCCTACAGCTACTAAACCCTGCTGCCTATATGGGCACGCTGTTGGCTACCGTAAACCTTGCCTATTTGGGGCCCCATATATCCTATCTAAGTCCCTGCCTAGCCTATAATGGACCCCCTATAGCCAGGTGGCAGGTGCTGGAAAAGTCATGGATTCTAAGATATTTGTGTCTAAATCTGCATGGCAAGTGGTCGCGGAGATGGTCCATCAAGATGGCTGACTGACTGGATGCAGAACAAAAGAGAAAGACAACGCTGGTCAGAGAAACGTCCAACCTGTGAGGTCACAAGATGTAACTGCAACTGTTAATCACATATGTCCTGCACAGCTGTGTACACTGCTGTCTAACCACTATATGGTCACTGTATGGCTGGTTATATACAAAGTCTGCAGATAGCCTGTGTACACTGGTGTCTACTACTATATTGGACACTATATTATTAGAAATTAATATTATTAGACATGTATTGTTCTTGGTACTGATCAGTAATAGTGTAGGGTATTATTCATCACTATTAGGTGGTAATTTGGTGGTCGTGTTCTGGTGGTATAATCAGGTCCCTTATGTAATAGCGTTATTGGTAAATGTTGGTTTCTGGTAATGTGGGATTTGTTTGGTAGCAGTATGATGGTGATATATGTAGGCGAGGTATTTGCCCTTGTATTATCAACATTATCTAACAGCATGTCCCTGGTACAAAGGTCGTGGTCAGGGAGGGGGAGGGTGGGGCCCTCCATCCAAAAGTTTGCTATGGGGCCCTGGCTCTCTAGTTACGCCCCTGCATATAACCCTATATATCACAGAAGCTCAGCTCCTACTCATATAACCGCTATATACAAGCTCAGCTTCTCTTCTCTATCCATATAACCCTATATATCACAAGCATCAGCTCCTCTCTATCATATAACCCTATATTTCAGAGCTCAGCTATCTCTTCCTATCATATAACCCTATATATCACAGAGCTCACTCCTCTCACCTCTATTCAATATAACCCTATAAATCACAGAGCTCAGCTTCCTCTCCTCAATGGATATAACGCCAATATATCAGAAAAAAACAGAGCTCAGCTCCTCTCCTCAACTCATTAACCCTAATAACACAGAGCTCAGCTCCTCTCCTCTATCATATAACCCTATATATCACAGAGCTCAGCTCCTCTCCTCTATCATATAACCCTATATATCACAGAGCTCAGCTTCTCTCACTTGATCACAGCCTGTTCTAACATAGGATAGCAATAACCACGTGACCGGTTCCCTTGAAGACTATGGGTGTACATTGTCCAGTGACTCGTACTTTTTTTTTGTATCCGGTTAGATCCATATTCATAAATTTCCCTGTGTAAGGTTGTGAGTCAGCGGTTGAAGCCCTCAGACATTGTCAATATATCTCTCCTCCGGTAAATAACACCAGCCTTCACCTCCATCTGCTTCAATTTTCCATCTCCTAACTGAAGCCCCAGCTGCGCCGCACATCCTGACTGACACTTATTGCAGTCATTTGGGGATGAACACATACAAGTCCATGTCTCTGAGGTATTTTACATGGTCAAGTAGCTCTCTTGACCTCGCCCTCCTGGCGGCATCTCATACCCTGTGGAGGAAACTGGTACTGAACTAGTCATCAATAGACACACATACACGGTGTCCAGAGGATTCCTGCGCTCTGTGTTGTAGTACTAGCAGGCTTATTAGGACTCTGCTGGGGCATCTAATTATCTGGCCCCGCTTATTACTGCAGCACAGTGACCTTTATAATCCGCGCTGGCCTCCTCCATGGGGAATACAAATTCGCCAGAGGATTTTAACATATCGCATAATGGGTGACTATTCCTTTCAGGGTGGACCTATCCTGCTTAGACACTTGTAGGTCATTTAATTTTCCTTGTATACAGTTGCATGGATACATATAGTATATACCAAGGGTCTGCAATGGCGGCTCTCCAGCTGTTGGGAAGCTACAACTCCCATCATGCATTTATATAAACTATATCACAGGGCATGATTATTGTTGTATTTTCCCAAAAGCTGGAGAGCCGACATGGCAGACCCCTGGTATATACATACGTTTTGCTACCTCAGCTTAAAGGGAATATGTCGCTAATTTTTTTTTTTTTTTTTTATTTTTTTTTTTACTTATTAAATCAAGCCCCTGATCCATATGCTTTTCCTCTTGGCCGTTCTTATTTCCTGATTGTAGATTTCTCTATTCGGCCGTCTATATAGGATTGTGGGGAAGACATTCTTGCTTGCGCTGCTTTAACAGTAGCCAGAGAGATACTTTACAGCAGCTTCATGCCCATAGGATTCTTAAGACAGTTTCTGTCCCATAGACTTGTGTAGGAGAGTTTTCACTGTGAAGGGAGGTGAGGGGGAGCTGTGACATCTCCTCCTGTGACTGGTGGATTCTGTGTTATCTGTACACAATGATGTCTCCTTTCAGTTTGATCCTGCTTGTACTGATAATGAGCAGACACTGCTGAAAATCTCTCTAAACAGAACAGGAAGTGTCAGACTATTATTAGGCCTAGTGGCCAAAGTGAAACTGCAGGCCTTAAGAATTATTAAAAAAAATACTGAAAGTGATCTGGAAAACTAAAAAAAAAATAACCAAAATTCCTAAAAAAAAAATGTGTTTAACATAAAAATGTGAGTTAAACAATAAGTTATTTTTTGGTGACACATTCCCTTTAAAGGGGGTTGTTTCACCTCGCTGTTTTACAGAGCCACAAGCAGTTTTAGGTTCATGTTTCCTCTCTTCCTGGTCAGACTGTGTGTGGTTTTATAGCAGTGATTAGCATTTCAGCTCTGTATTCAAAGCTCTTCTAACTACACTGATCTGAGAGCAGGAGATGTTATAACCAGAGCAGAGAGCTTCAGAGCTCAAAGTAAACAAAAGCAATTGGTCTCCTTAGTTTGTTAGAGATAACACACTCTGTTCTCAAGCTGTCGGCCTCTGGTGACGTCACTCCCTGCTCCCAGATAAGACAGAGCAGAGTGAGAAGGGGAGAGCAGAGCAGTAACCAGAGAAACCTGTGTGCACCCAGAGCAGATAAAATCTCTCATCTCCTCAACAAAGCAAGAAATGCAAAGCAATGTATTTAGAAAAAATACTTCTTTTACCTTTCCCTACTTTTTGAAAGCTGATCTTTGTAGGCAGACAACCCCTTTTAATCCTTTTTCTATACCTTGTCAAGTAGGATGTGAAATTTAAAAGTGCCGTTCCAATCTTGTGTCGAGTGCCATGTGACATTTCGCAGTTTGGGCTCCTGTGACAATTGTTTCAGGCAATAACAGTTGTTTTACTTGAAAGTAATTTTTTTCCCCCCAAATTTAATAGGATTTCTGTGGGCGAACACGAAAATTTTACTGGATAGGAAAAGGTTAAGACACTAATATGCCTGATAGTCTTATGTGCAGTGGCGCAGGGATAGTATCGCAGGCTTAGATACATTATCTTAGCAGACTGTATCACACACGGGAGGCTAGGATACACCAGCTTAATGGACAATATTACACAGAATGGTCTTACATACATGATCTTACAGACAGTATCGCACATAATAGGCTTAGATACAGCATGCTAGCAGACAGTTTTACACTTGTCTTCATCATTTTGGCAGACCGCATATCTTATAATAAGCTTAGATACATCATGTTAGACTGTATTACACATGATAGGCTTACATACACCCGCTTAATGGACAGTATTACACGAAACTGTCTTAGATACATCCTCTTCGCAGCCAGTATCACACGTGGTAAGTTTAGATACACCAGTTTAACAGACCACATTACACCTAAGCCTCTTACATATACCATTTTAGCAGATGGTGTCGCACAGGATAGGCTTGCATACATCATGTAAGTAGACCTAATAGGCTTAGATACATGTTAACAGACCATATTAATCCATGATGGTTTTGCTTCCACTAGTTCAGGGAGAGTATTGCACGTTATAGGCTTGGATACTCTACATCAATTTAACAGACTGTATTACACCTTATCGTGGTGTAGTCATAAACCATCTTCGTAGACCGTATCGCACAGGATTGGCTTAGCTACACCAACCTAGCTAACAGACCTGGACAGTTGTGCTTCTAAGCAAAGTCTTTGGAGGAATAACTCTCCCTTGCACATCTTGCCTATCCTAGTAATGTAAACTGTCCAGGTTACTACATCAATAACCTGCTGCTGTCCTCCCCTCTAATATTCTTAAAGATTCCTGAAATTCTCCTTAATGAATTGAAAACAGAAGTGTGTACCTCCCCCATCTGACCTCCTGCTTGCTTCATGTATATGCCAACTTGCACTTATAGAGAAGGCACTAGCCCCTATCCTCAGTGGTGCTCATAAATGGACCTGTGCCCAATGTGAAATCTATAACACAGCCCTTGGGTATCTTATACCTTTGTAGTGGAGAGGCCTTTATAGAGAATATACATATATATTCTCTACACCGCTGCTCACCATGAAACCTCTCACACACTGATCCTGAGTTTCATCCTGTATTATCCTCCAGAGCTTCACTCACTATTCTACTGGTGCAGTCACTGTACATACATTACTTATCCTGTACTGATCCTGAGTTACATCCTGTATTATCCTCCAGAGCTGCACTCACTATTCTGCTGGTGCAGTCACTGTGTACATACATTACTTATCCTGTACTGATCCTGAGTTACATCCTGTATTATCCTCCAGAGCTGCACTCACTATTCTGCTGGTGCAGTCACTGTACATACATTACTTATCCTGTACTGATCCTGAGTTACATCCTGTATTATCCTCCAGAGCTGCACTCACTATTCTGCTGGTGCAGTCACTGTGTACATACATTACTTATCCTGTACTGATCCTGAGTTACATCCTGTATAATCCTCCAGAGCTGCGCTCTCTTTTCTGCTGGTGCAGTCACGGTGTACATACATTACTTATCCTGTACTGATCCTGAGTTACATCCTGTATTATCCTCTAGAGCTGCACTCACTATTCTGCTGGTGCAGTCACTGTGTACATATATTACTTACCCTGTACTGATCCTGAGTTACATCCTGTATTATAATCTAGAGCTGCACTCGCTCTTCTGCTGGTGCAGTCACGGTGTACATACATTACTTATCCTGTACTGATCCTGAGTTACATCCTGTATTATCCTTCAGAGATGCACTCGCTGTTCTGCTGGTGCAGTCACGGTGTACATACATTACTTATCCTGTACTGATCCTGAGTTACATCCTGTATTATCCTTCAGAGCTGCACTCTCTGTTCTGCTGGTGCAGTCACTGTGTACATACATTACTTATCCTGTACTGATCCGGAGTTACATCCTGTATTATCCTTCAGAGCTGCACTCACTATTCTGCTGGTGCAGTCACTGTGTACATACATTACTTATCCTGTACTGATCCGGAGTTACATCCTGTATTATCCTTCAGAGCTGCACTCCCTATTCTGCTGGTGCAGTCACTGAGTACCTATATTAATTTCTGTATGGTACGTGTCATATTTTTAGGAATGTAATTACATGCTTATTTGTATATAGTGACTCAAAAATGGCAAAAATACAAGTTTCTTGGCCTGGGTTTCGGCTCCTTAATCTGCTTCTCCCCTGTTATGTGTCGCCGCTGCTCCAGAACCAATCATTTTATGCTCTCATAATATTATCGTTTTATAGTTAATGCACTCCGTCTTATTACAGCCACAAACAATTACCATTCCTCCACGACGTGGGAGTGACATCAATATGCTGTGCAATTATACACTAATGAAATTGCTTCTGTGAGAGATGTTTGTTTTTAATTTTGTACGGGATCCTCAAGACATACTAATGTTCCTTGCCCTCAGCCGTCTGCCGCAATCAGCATCGGCCGTCCTCCATTAGACCTCTCTCTCTAGGACTGGAAGGCTGGCGTTCTAAATTAACCTTGCAGTTACAGGGCATCAGACATAAAGGCTATTTTATAGCTATCTGCTGTCCATTGGATCTGATCTGTTGCTCATTGCTTTTAGTTTTGGGCTTCTTGTAGTGGTCTCCACTGTGATGACTCCATAGAAGGGTAAAGGGGGTCGTTCAGTGGAAGAAAGTTGATTTGAAATGGGAGAAATAGAAAAAAAGTGATACTTCATGTCATAAACTCTCATGCCCCTGGGATGGTCTACACTCCTCCCTCTCGGGCCATGCAGTTTTTGGCTTCGGACACAAAATGGGTCATAATGCGGCAGGGTATTGGGACAGAACTAAACTAGTGCGACCATCAGAACCGGATGGACCTAAGCTACGACTTGGTATCAAACGCTAGCTATCTGCTTCGTTTCTGGTCCAAGCCTTGGGTTTCTCTTTTCCCATGTGCCATAAAAACGCAGTAGTGACAGCTACGCGTGTGGGAAGTATCCTGGGGTGCTGCTTCAGAGCTCCTCAGGATCTGCTCCTCTTTACTTCCGGGTTCTGATCCAGACACACCGTAGAGGCTGCCCTCCATTGACTTGCAATGGAGTGCAAGCGCCTTCTGTGTCTGTGCTTGAACCTAGAAGAGGAAGCCCGGAAGGTAGCCTCTGACTCGCTATAAAAACCTTAGCCACATGATAATACATCTAAACTGCTCAAAAAATAAAGGGAACACTAAAGTCCCACATCCTGGAAGTCAATGAATGAAATATTCCAATTATTTAATCTTTATTACATAGTGGACGCGCTGAGAACAATAATCCCCGGTTCACACGGTTTATTCAAGCCGGAATTGCGAGCCGTATTGTGCTCGCAATTCCGGCTTGAATAAGGGGCGGGGGCGCGGCCCGCCGGCCCCATAGACTTGCATTATCCACGGCGTGTATTGCGCCTGGATAATGTGCAAGTGACTTTCTCCCCGCCCCGCGGATTCGCCGAGCTAGGAGGAGCGACGGAATCCACTGTTCTCTATGAGAACGGTGGATTACCGTAATTGCTGCGATGGATTAGCGCCGTACTGCAGCGCAAATCCGGCGCGCAGTACGGCGACAATCCGCAGCGAAATAAGCCGTGTGAACGGCCCCTAAACCATAAAAATGATCAATGGAAATCGCAATGAATCTCCCGTGGAGTCTGGATTTGGAATGATTCTCCAAATCAAGGTGGAAAATCACATTTCTGGCTGATCCAACTTCAGTGGAAATGCTTCAAGACAAGGAGATGAGGCTCAGTAGTGTGTAGCCTTCATGTGCCTCTCTGACCTCCTTACAATGCCTGGGCATGCTCCTGATGAGGCGTTGGTGGATGTTCTCCTGAGGGATCTCCTCCCAGACCTGGATTGTAGCATCAGTCAACTCCGGGACAGTCTGTGGTGTTGGTGGATGGAGCGAGACCTGATGTCCCAGATGTGCTCGATTCTATTCAGGTCTGGGGGACGGAGAGGCCAGTCCATAGCATCAATGCAGGAACTGTAGATAGACTTCCGCCACATGAGGCCCAGCATAGTCCTGCATCAGAAGGAACCCAGGGCCCATTGCACCTGCATATGGTCTCACAATGGGTCTGAGGGTCTCATCCCGGTACCTCTGGCGGCACATGGAAGCAGTGGCGTAACTACCGGGGTAGCAGTTGCTACGGGGCCCCTGCGCTTAGGGGAGCCCCGGGGCAGCTGCTACTGCGTCCGCTACCCCGGTAATGCCGCTCCTGGGCCCGCCGACAGTGAACTTAACAGTTCACTGCGGCGGGCGGGGAGCTGCGGGGCCCAGCGCATACTCCCTCTGAACGCCCGGGCCCCCCTGCCCGAGCGTTCAGAGGCAGCGCTGCTCGGTGTTAGCAGGACGGAGCGCCGATCGCTCCGCTCTGTTACTTCCCCCTGCCGGCCCTCTGTGGTCACGTGGACGTCACCGCGCCGCCCGCGCTGAGCGCAGAGGCTGCAGGGAGAGCAGCAGAGCGGAGCGAGCAGCGCATCGGGGGAGCGTGGACCGAGGTGAGTAAGTTGTTTCTTATTTTATCTACCCCATATGCCTGCCTATAGCCCCCCATATGCCTGCCTATATAGCCCCCCATATGCCTGCCTATATAGCCCCCCATATGCCTGCCTATATAGCCCCCCATATGCCTGCCTATAGCCCCCCAGATGCCTGCCTATCGCCCCCCATATGCCTGCCTATACAGCACCCTATATGCCTGCCTATACAGCCCCCTATATGCCTGCCGTATACCCCCACAAGCCTGCCGGTCTACTTATATGGGGCCCCTTTAGCTACCTAAACCCTACCTATATGGCCCCTATAGCCCACCTAACCCCTGTCTACCTGTATGGCTCCCTATAGCTACCTAAACCCTGCCTGCCTATATGGGCACTCTATTGGCTACCTAAACCTTGCCTATTTGGGGCCCCATATATCCTATCTAAACCCTGCCTGCCTAAATGGACCCCATATAGCCAGGGGGGCAGGTGCTGGAAAAGTCAGGATTCTAAGATATTTGTGTCTAAATCTGCAGGGACAAGTGGTCGGGAGATGTCATCAAGATGGCGGACTGGACCGGATGCAGAACAAAAGAGAAAGTCAACGACTGGTCAGAGAAACGTCACCTGTGAGTCACAAGATGTAACTGCACTGTAATCACTTATATGTCTGCACAGGCTGTGTACACTGCTGTCTACCACTATATGGTCACTGTATGGAGGTAATATACAGTCTGCAGAGCCTGTGTACACTGCTGTCTACCACTATATGGTCACTGTATGGTGGTTATATACAGTCTGCAGAGCCTGTGTACACTGCTGTCTACCACTATATGGTCACTGTATGATGGTAATATACAGTCTGCAGAGCCTGTGTACACTGCTGTCTACCACTATATGGTCACTGTATGGTGTTTATATACAGTCTGCACAGGCTGTGTACACTGCTGTCTACCACTATATGGTCACTGTATGGGGCTAATATACAGTCTGCAGAGCCTGTGTACACTGCTGTCTACCACTATATGGTCACTGTATGGGGCTAATATACAGTCTGCAGAGCCTTGTGTACACTGGTGTCTCCCACTATATGGTCACTGTATGGTGGTTATATACAGTCTGCAGAGCATGTGTACACTAGTATATACCACTTTATGGCCACTATATTATTATTTATTATTAGACAGTATTGGTCTTTGTGTACTGATCAGTAATAGTGTAGGGTTCTTATTCAGTCACTCTGTGGTGGTAATTTGGTCGTTTTTCTGGGGTATAATCAGGTCCTTATGTAATAGCGTTATTGGTAATGTTGGTTTTGGTATAGTGGGGTTTGATTGGTAGCAGTTTGATGGTGATATGTATGGTGAGGTATTTGCCCCTTGTATTATCTACATTATCTAACAGCATGTCCTGGTACATGGTCGTGGTCAGGGAGGGGGGGGGCCCCCATCCAAAAGTTTGCTATGGGGCCCTGGCTTCTCTAGTTACGCCCCTGCATGGAAGGCTGTGTGATCCTCCAAAGAGATGCCTCCACGCACCATAACTGACCCCTTGCCAAACCACTGAGGCTGGAGGGTGTTGCAGGCAGCAGAACGTTCTCCATGGCGTCTCCAGACTCGCATCCTAGAACAAAATAGAAATATGGATTATAAAGTTGGAAAAAATGTATTTTTAATTTATAGTGTCATACCTCCCAAGTGTCCCTATTTTGGAGGGACTGTGCCTATTTTTAACCCTTGTCCCTCTGTCCCTCTTAGCTCCATAAATGTCCCTCTTTTTTTTATTTGTGTAATAGATTTGCATCATTAAACTGACTTTCTTGCTTTAAAAAGTATCTGTTTGTTTCCTCGCTGTATATTACATAACAACTTACTTCATCATTGGATACAGTGCAATCCTGAAAATGTGTCTCCCTTTTTGGCTATCTAAAAGGTTGACATGTATGTGTATGGGCATGGTTAGAGGTGTGGCCTGATGTGTCCCTCATTGAAGTCTCTAAAAGTTGGGAGGTATGGAGTGTGTATATATGTATATGGCTTTAGGTCACCCTACTGACTCTGGTCTCATGTAAATGTATATCATGTCCAGATGGCACATACTGGTTTAAACTCTTCAGAGTAGAACACTGGGGCTGATTTACTAAACCAGTCTAGTACTGAGACAGTGGAAGTTTCGACTAGACACGTTTATCACAGTCACTGGATGATAGATTTGGTTCATCCTTTGACCTGTCCAAGTTTTGAAACCAATTATTGGCTGCAGAGGTGTAACTTGAAGCTTTTGGGTCCCAATGCGAAAAGTTAAATCAGGCCCCTCATCTATTATGTGCTAATTTATAATACTGTACTGGTGTCTTCCTATGTGGCAGGAGGGCTTTTAGGCCCCCTCAGGCAGCAGCCCTGGTAGCAACTGCTACCTCTGCACCCCCTATAACTACACCCCAGATTAATTGGCTTAGTTTGCACCAAAATTCTACGTTGGACCCCGTCACGTGTGCTCAGTGTGAACCGGCTCTCCTTCATGAAGAGCACAGGACGCCAGTGTCGAATCTGCCAATCTTTGGGTTCTCTGGCAATCGTCCTGCACAGTGTTGGGCTGTAAGCTAAAATAACAGGATAGAAGAAAGGAGAGAGGGCGTTCCTGACAAGTCATGGCTGTGGAAAGAGGGGGAGACCCAGGCCCCTGCAGGTATTATTACAAGGAGGAGGCGACAACACTAAGGGAGGGGGCACCAAGCGACTTGACCACCCCCTCTTAAGGCTATGTCCACAGGACGAGTATTTCAAGCCTGAATCCACGTGTCTAAGGGTATGTTAACATGGGGTAATTGCGGCGCGCGTTTCGCCGTGTATGTGCACTGTCATACGGGCGAGATGCACGCCGAAATTACGGTAATCCATAGCTCTCATAGAGAACTATGGATTACGCCTCGTACCCCCGCTCGTACAATACGCGGGGAGATAAGAGACGCCAATTACTTGTGGCAAATACGCACCGCGAGTAATGCATGTGAATGGGGTTGCCCCCCCCCTCCCTCTGTGCCACGGGAGTGCGCGCGTATTAGCTGTATGCGCCGCAGTACATCGTGTGAACATACCCTAAAACCAAAAGTAAATCTTCTCCATTGACCTTGTTAGAAAATACAGTAATACAGTATTTTCTTAGAACATGTCCATTGTTCCATCATGTTCAACGTACAAAACCCCATAGACATGAATAGGATTCGTTTTCTGACTTAAAATCCACCAGAAAAAAAGACAGAAAATCCACATGAAATACTCGTTGAAAACTGCATTTTCAGCAGTAGGATCCGACACATAAATTTTCCTTGTCGTTTGGACGTACCCTAAAACCATAGTTGCCAACTTTTGAAAATGAAAAAGCAGGAGATATTAGTGGGCAAAATTTGCATGGACACGCCCATCTTGTTGGTATGCCACGCCCCTTCAAAAAGCCGCACCCACTCCACCTAACTGCATAACGGCTTTGGAAGAAAGCCAGGTAGATGCCCTTATAGCCAGGTAGTAACCCCCCATGTGCAGGTAGTGCCCCTTACAGGCAGGTAGATGCCCCCGTGTAGCCAAGTAGGTGCCCCCCTTTGTTAGCCAGGTAGGTGCCCCCCGTGGTGAGCCAGGTAGGTGCCCCCCCTTTGTTTGCCATGTAGTGTCCCCATTGTTTGCCAGGTAGTGCCCCCATTGTTGCCAGGTAGATGTCCCCTCTGTTGCCAGGCAGAGCCCCCCCATATAGCTAATAAAAATAAAATAATAAAATCCACTTACCTCACCAGGCTCCTGCAGCACGACCGCTCCGGACGATCTCCTCAGCGGTGCAGGGGGAAGTGAGAGCAGCCGCGCGTCACTTCCCCTGCGCCGCTGACCTGTATGTGCGGCGCACACACCGGCGCCGGACATACAGGGGGAGGAGGGAGGAGAGGAACGATCCCTCCTGCCTCCTCCCTGCACAGCGGGTGAATCCAGGCGGGTGAAGCGGGCGCAGCGGCCGCTTCACCCGCCTGTAGGAGCGGCCCGGCGGCGCCAGAGTAGCGCACTAGCGCTACTCTGTCGCTGCGGCCATTTAAAGAACCCCCGCCGCCTGCTGGCGGCGGGAGGAATGCCAACTCCCCCGGGAGGGCGGGGGGGGGACCCCAAATAGCGGGACCCCCCCGCCAAAAACAGGAGAGTTGGCATGTATGCCTAAAACTACCACCCTCTACAAAAAGAGGATTAGGGAGGAAATCGCTATCCTGCCCTATTAACACTTTACAGCCCAACCAGCCTTGTTCTGTTGGCAGGGTCCCCATTCGCTATCGGGTCAGATATCCTATGGCTTGGTCTTTTGCTGGAAGAAACTGCTAGTTGACTGCTTTTGGGGAACTACTTATGTATGGTGCGGCTTTTCACTGGTTTGGATGCAACTTTACCCTGATTCAGTGGTGCTAATCTACAACCTGGCTGCAGAAATTCTTTCCATGTCAATAAATGACGTCACCTTGGACATCATTCACACTGTATAAATGACTGTGCAGATTCTTATTGATAATAATAGGACATGGTAACAGGCAGAATTTGCATGCTGAAAAATGAATGTTAATAGGGCCTTATCCCTGTTACCCTGGCCAGGACAAAATGGCTAGTGGCCCCCATCCATGGTAGCCAGCACCTAAGGCTCATTTTTCTTCCTGCTGGTAACTATCCAGGCCCATGTGCACTGGGATAAAAAAAATTTATTTATTTTTTTTCCACATAAAAGTTGCATTTCTACATGCCTGTGAAACCTAAAATTCATGTTAGCATATGTGTATCAAAAATCATGGGCTGGACAATCCCAAACAGTGGACAGATGGTCCGGATATTCTGATATCCTGGTATTAGGGCTACAACTATGTGTCTGGTGAAAATTAAATATTACAAGAAATAAAAATGTACACAAGTAACAATGATCGCTTCCAGATGCCATCAAGTAACAGATGTTTTGGCGGTTACATTTTTTTTATTTAGATTCTTAGAATATCATAATTGTTTCTTATATCACAGAAAGCTCATTTAATCTAAAAATCACATTTTATCTAAGTGAATCTGGTATTTTATAAAAATCAGACTGACTTGGCGGGGAGCCTCAACAATATACAGTTTAACCCATAGTGAGTTTGCCTGCTCCTTGTGGAGGGGTTTTGTTTCGCATCTTGAGAAAAATGTACTTTCTGTATCAATAGGCAAAACAATTTAACGGTCATGAATGCCCCATATGCACAAGAATTTATCTGACCTTATGTTGTCCAATGCATCCAAGTTACAGGAATATGAGGTCTATAAAATTGCCTTCTATGTACAAGAATATAACTACTATAATACTGTCCCCTATGTACAAGAATATAACTACTATAATACTGCTCCCTATGTACAAGAATATAACTACTATAATACTGCCCTCTATGTACAAGAATATAACTACTATAATACTGCCCTCTATGTACAAGAATATAACTACTATAATACTGCCCTCTATGTACAAGAATATAACTACTATAATACTGCCCTCTATGTACAAGAATATAGCTACTATAATACTGCCCCCTATGTACAAGAATATAACTACTATAATACTGTCCCCTATGTACAAGAATATAACTACTATAATACTGTCCCCTATGTACAAGAATATAACTACTATAATACTGTCCCCTATGTACAAGAATATAACTACTATAATACTGCCCTCTATGTACAAGAATATAACTACTATAATACTACCCCCTATGTACAAGGATATAGCTACTATAATACTGCCCCCTATGTACAAGAATATAACTACTATAATACTGCTCCTATGTAAAAAGGAATAACTACTATAATACTGCCCCTATGTACAAGAATATAGCTACTATAATACTGCCCCTATGTACAAGAATATAACTACTATAATACTGCCCTCTATGTACAAGAAAAATAACTACAAATAAAAATTACTACTCCCCTATGTACAAGAATATAACTACTATAATACTGTCCCCTATGTACAAGAATAGAACTACTATAATACTGCCCCCTATGTACAAGAATATAACTACTATAATACTGCTCCTATGTACAAGAATATAACTACTATAATACTGCCCCCTATGTACAAGAATAGAACTACTATAATACTGCCCCCTATGTACAAGAATAGAACTACTATAATACTGCCCCCTATGTACAAGAATATAAGTACTTTGTGACTAATATCACTGATGCGGCCGCCTCCGATCTCTCCACTCGGCAGCAGTGACATCAGTGGAGGAGGCGCCGCTCTATTCTGTAGGGACGCCCTGAGAGAATAATTTCTATATTTTATTTTTTCATATATACTTAATTGACTCCAGCAAAACCTGAATTTTTTCTCTATTTATATCCAACCAGTCACTGGGAATTCGCTCAAAGGGATCCCAGGATATATTTATACAACTCCGAAAACTGCATCCAATTATACGAGCGCAAAAGATGAAAGTACAGAAAATTGCATAATGATTTTAAAGCTCTTCCACTTCCGAGGCGGCCGCCGCCTGTGACCCGCCAGACCCCTGAATTTTTTTTTTCAGATATATTCTCTGTTTTAAGTTAACTCCCTACCAGCAGAATTCTGCCTTCCAAATAGCGATCGCTCCGAGCTGCCCCTGTGTTCGGGGAATAGAGGAGGGTAAAGGCAGATTGTTTTGATTTCCACAAAAATGAATGCTCCCCCCCCCCCCCTCTCGCCCGCCCCCGCTCGCGTCCTGACACTAATAATTCGTCCTCCTCTCTTGCAATGGGTTGTATCAGCCGGGTACGAACAAGCTCTTCTAATGAGCTAGAAATGTGGCTGTTTTAACATCGGAGCCTCGATTGCCTGCGACAAGACATTAAACCCTCTGAATAAATATCATTATGATTACTTTATATTATTTTGATCAGTACAGATGGATGCTGCGCGCACTGCGGGAGCCCCTGTGGAGCCTGCAGCGCTCTCTGGGAGAAGAGGAGATGAAAAAAATGAACCGTCAGATTTGTGTCTGTGCAGATCCGGGGAGATAATTTTATCTGAAGTCAAGAAAACCGATCTTTAATTTCACCCACACCCCCCGAGCCCGCCGCCCTGGGGACCGCGCTCGGTGTGAGAACCAGTTGGTTTGTTGAGAGTTTCATTTTTTTGGCGGCGATTCAGCAGGATAGCGGCGTATCTTATCTCGTCTGCCGCGCTACATATGCAAAAGGATTGTTTGGCTGTCTTTTGTCAAAGTGGCAGCTTCGCTCAATAGGATTTATGGCCGTCTACCAGCGCAGCGCATTAATACAGCGTAATCCATCTATTATTTAATATTCTGTCCTTTAGTGTCTATATTAAAAGTAACAGATTGGTTACGGGGAGAGATTCATTTGAGGATGTTACCTTCACTAAACAGGAGAGAGAGAGAGTGTTTCCTTGTGTGTCTTGGGAAAGGCAGCGGGTATACAGCTGTTGTGTTTTGGCCTGTGCTGAACCACACAAGCGTCTAATACAGCAAATATGATTATAGGGTTTTTCATGTAATCCAGAATCTGATAGTCCAGTAATTCTTCAGAGCTTAAAGGGGTTGCATACTTGCCAATCTGACATATTTTAGCTCCACCCCTCGGACCACCACAGAATACCCATTTTTGGAGTCATGTTTGTAGAACTATAATACTGCCCTTCTGTACAAGAATATAACTACTATGATACTGCTCCTATTTACAAGATTAGAACTAATATAATACTGTCCCCCTATGTACAAGAATAGAACTAATATAATACTGTCCCCTATGTACAAGAATAGAACTACTATAATACTGCTCCCTATGTACAAGAATAGAACTACTATAATACTGCTCCCTATGTACAAGAATAGAACTACTATAATACTGCTCCCTATGTACAAGAATAGAACTACTATAATACTGCTCCCTATGTACAAGAATAGAACTACTATAATACTGCTCCCTATGTACAAGAATAGAACTAATAATACTGCCCTATTACAAGAATATAATATATTTGTGAGCTTTTATTGCTTTACTTTCATACTAAGTCTAGTAAAAGCTTTAGGAGTATTGGACAGTAGTAATGGGCATCGCCAGCCAATGTGTGGCAGAGCCGGTGACCTCTATTGCTACAGCCCAGTGGTTTCCACACCTACATGGGCTGTTTTTAGCTTTGCAATAAAGTGACGTTTCTCCCAATCTATAGAAGTAGTTTCTATATCTGTATATCCTCTCACATAAGAAGATACACCTTACACAGTGGTTGGCAGCTGGCGCCCGATACTATAGAGTTAAATCAAGCTTAATAGCTCTGTAAACTCCTATTTAGTATATTTTATTATGAATTTTTATGAAAATTTCAATTTTAACATAAAAGAAAAATTAGAAAATTGGCTCGACCAATTTC
>JAODAL010030115.1:0-50489 GCA_025379985.1 Phyllomedusa bahiana | reverse complement strand
GCCTTAAAAATAACTTTTAATAAAATATTTAAAAAACACATATCAGTACAGACCTAATCTCAATTACAAAAAGGTAGAAAAACCCCAATAATAAGGGCACACTTGGGACAAAGACTAGAAAATCCCTATGAAGCCCTGGGAAAGGAACCCATTACCCCCCAAACCTATATAAACAGGAAAGTCGCCCCAATAAGGCAGTCCGGGCAGGAGCCTGACCCTGCAAAAGCATTCCCCTGAAAAAGAATATCCCTTTGGGTCCATCCCAAAGTTTCGATCTCCAAAGGTCCATCAGGGGATGATGAGGAGCAAAGAAAAAGGGAAAAAAAGTGTGTCGCAGGATTATAGCTGGTGCACAAACAAAAAAAGGGTTTTCCTCAGGAAAGCTGTACAATTTTAACCCGGGAGCCCCAAACAATTCGTCAAAAAGCGTTTAAAGGGGGACAAATACTAACAGCGCAAGATGGGATACAAATCGATCACCAGATAGAAAAATCCGCGAGCGGTAGGCAGAAAAACCCCCCGCACCCGTGGGGGTTTCCCCCAGCAGGGGGCTGAGTGAAGGAGACCTTTTCAAATTTTTTTGTTCCAAAATTGCCCCTTTTAAAAATTTGGGTTTTTCTACTCCTTTTGTAATTAAAATTATCCGTCTGTACTGATTGTTTTTTATAATCATTGAATTTTTTAAAAATTTTTGTTTTAGGCCCATTTTTTCCCCCCTTAAAATTGCGGGAAAAAAATAAAGGGGGATAACTGGACAGGGGCTGGATATAGCTACGACTGGGGGGTTTTAATTTGCGGGTTTTACGGTTTTTTAGAAGTGACCAAAACACCGGAAGGGGGGAAGTTCGTCTCATGTAAAATCCGTCTGAAGCCAACCTGCGGGAAGAAAGGGTTTAAAAGTAATAACAGGTAGAATCATTGGGGGGTAAAATATACATGGGGTTTAACAGAAATAAATTTCTAATAGGAGTCGCTATGGGCCCCCCAAATATAACAGAACCCAAGACGAAAATGTTTCCTCGGCAAAAGTTAAAACCATCTAACCCAGAATTGGGGGTTTTGGGGTTAAAATTATGGGCGATTTTACTACCCCCAGTTTAAGGGGGGAATTTTAAAAAATCAGTAGCCTCACAAAGGAAAAATTTTTTTTGTTAAAACAAAAGTTTAATTTTAAACCTTTCCCCAAAAAATGGGCAGGAACCGATTTAGAAAAAAGGGGCCCTTTTTGGACTTAATATTGACAAAATAAACCGGGACAATTTAAACAAAGGTTAAAGGTTGGGGGGCCCCCCTTGGGGTTTTGTGACATAACATTTTAAAATTTCCAAATTTACCATTAAATTAAGCTTTTTTTTCATGGGGGCCCACAAAAACCCCTAAATTTTGGGGGGAAGGCTAAATTTTCCGCTTAGAGAGGCCCCAAAAACCGTATTGACTTGGCCAAGGTTTTTTAAAATTTGCGAACAAAAAAATAAATTTTGGGAGATCTTTAGAAACACTTTTAGGAAACCAACGAAACTTTCCCTTATGGGTAAAAAAATAATTGGGAAACGGGAAAAAACCCAATGTGGATAAACCCAAAATTTAAAAGGGAAAGGGCAAAAAAAAAAATTTAAAGAAAGCGTTTTAAAGGCTCCAAAAAAACGGGGAGGGGAAGTGAAGGGCATCAAAAACTTTTAAGGGAAAAAAAAAAAAATTATGAAAAAAAAAAATGTTTAAACCCCCCAAAGGGGGGGAGGACAGAAAAAATTTATTCCCAGAGAAAATAAAAGCCCCCCAAAATATGTTTTAACATTTAAAATAGTAAAAAGATTAAAAAAGGGAAAATTTTTTGGGCCCCTTTTTAAAAAGAAATGAGGGGAAAAATGTAGAGTGGTGAAGAAAAAAACAAACCTTTTAAAAATATTTTTTTCCCCAAACGTATTTTTACCAAGGAGGTTTAAAGTTCCGGAAAATGAAGCAAAGGGGGGGAGGGAAAATTTCCCCCAATTTAAAAGTTTCTTGTTAGCCCGGGGAAGAAGGGCAGCCCGCCTTAGGAAGTTTAAAAAAGACAAAACCCCCAGGCCCGGACGGTTTTCACCCGCGTGTCCAAAGGGGATTTAAGTAATTGATAGATAGGCCCTATTTTTTAATATTTATGGATTTTGGTAAAATTAAGGGGTGTATGCCCCAAAAAGGATTGGCGATTGGGCAAATTTTTGGTGCCAAATCAAAAGGGCCGGTCAAAAAGTAAAAATTTTTGGGAAACTATGGGCCGGTAAGTTTTAATCCCCCTGTTTTTGGGTAAAATGTTTTTAAAGGGCTTTCTAAGAGATGCTATCGTGGCTTTTTCCCCAACTGAAAAATTTAAAATGTAAAAAACCCCCTTTCCCCAGCATGGGTTTATAAAGGGGAATCGGTCCTGACAAACAAATCACCCAATTTTCTTGGGGGAAAGGTTGTTTTCCGGATTGGATGGGGTTTTGGGAGGCCCCACGGAAAGGGTTTATTTTTTTGGGATTTTTTTTTAAAAGAAATTTTAATTTAACGTTTCCCCCATAACAGGTTGGTAAGTAAAATGAAAATGCTTGGACGGGGGGGAAAATGTGTGCAAGGGGGGGTAAGAACGGGCTAAACGAAAGAAAAAAAAGGGGTAATTAAGGGTAAACTACCAACGGGACCCCTTTGTTACTAGGGGGGGAAACCATAGGCTCAGTATTGGGCCCTTTATCCCTTTTAAAAATTTTTTTCTTTTAAAATGATCTTTAAACGGGATTGCACATTAGAATATCGATATTTGAAAAGATGTTTATTTAACCCTTCGGGAAAAAAAGGAATTTCCACACAAATAGGGGGAAATGTGTTTTTTAAAAAAAGGGGGTTGGGGATAGGGTTGGGGGCCTGTGCACTAAGTGGCAGATGGGGTTTAACACTGAAAAAAGGGCAAGGTTTTTTCACATGGGGAGGAAAAAACCATTCATGAATACATGTTAAATGGAAAAAACCAGGGAAAAAAAGTGAAAAGGGGGAGAAGGATTTGGGGAAATCCTTGTGGAAATAAATTTTAAACTGTAGAAAGCCATTGTCAGGCAGCAGCAGCCAAGGCTAATGGGAATATGGGTTTTTATTAAAAGGGGCTTTAATGCACATAAAGGGAACATTATTCTTCCACTTTTTAAAAAGTCCAACACATGGAAAAAATTTGTTTTTAAGTTTTTGGGGCACCGTCCCACGGGAAAAAGACATTGTGGGCCCTTTGTTCCCAAAGGTACCCAAGGGTGGGCAACAAAAAAAAAAAAGGACGGGGGTTTGGATTTCCCCAAAAACCCAAAAAAGTTTTACCCAAGGTTGGGGGTTATTTATTTAAAGAGAAAAGCCCGGTTTTGGGGGGGAAAATAATAAATATGTTTCAAATTTTTAAAGGCCCAAATTTTTAGAGTTTCTCACAAAAGATTTATTTTTTACCCGGGAAATTTTGAAATTTTGAAAAAAGGGGGGAACATCCTCTTTGGGGTTTTTGGGGGGAAAGAAAGTTTTTTTCCCTTTAATCATAGAAAAGGGATTCTAAATTTGTTTAGACCCAAGGAGACTGGGGAAACCCTCTCTGCCAAGGAAAAATTTTGGCCCCTAGGGAATTTCCACAAACAAAATTTTCAAAAAGGGGGGCCCTTGGGGGTTTCCATTTTTTAGTGTAAATTTTAATAAAAACACGTTATAGGGAAATGGGAAATTTTTGAAAAAAGGGCTAGTTTCCCATTTTTAGATGAAATTATAACAATTTAGTGACTAGGATTCGGGAGAGGGTTTTGGGGAACATTTCCCTAGATGTAATATAACTTTTTATAAGTGACCAAAAATTTTGAAGAAGGTCTGGATACTTTTCAAGGAGGGTAAAAAAAACAAGTTATAGGGGACTAGGATTTTTAGAGGGGGGTTCATTGCCCAAGGGGATTTACCCCCCCCCCGTTCCCATAATTGGGACCCCCCCCCCCAAGAAAGGAATTTTTTCCCCTCACATGAGGACAATTGGTTAAAACCTCTTGGGGGTTTTTGCCTTCCTCTGGATCAACACTTTAGCACTTTAGCAAATGGGCTGAACTGGATGGACGTATGTCTTTTTTTGGCCTGACAAACTATGTAAAATGAGCCCTCATACAACTGCGTCACTGGAAAAATAAAAGAGTTATAACTGTTGAAATGCAGAGAGGCAAAAACAGAAAAAATGGGCTGTCATTAAAAGGGGGTTTTCCTTACAATGTGTTTTTTAAAGATCCCCCCGCCAGCTTCAGACTCACACTTTCTGGTAATTGCCATATCAGCTCTGCTATTTCTAGCTATTCCTGTTACAATGAGTACTGGAAGTTTATAATCTGCACAAGGCTACAGAGCTCTAAGGATTAAAAATTGTCATTAACTTGAGTAAACAAGCTCCTGTGCTAGACATAATGCTCAGTAGGGAGTGACTCACCAAGCGTATTTGTCTCCAGTCAGAACACAATGATGGCACTACTATAATTGAACACAGACTCTGCAGTGGTTCCTCAACAGATAATATTAATTGTTCAAGGATGACCATTGTGTGTTAAAACCATTGCATGTTGAAACCATAACTCTAAAGGAAATCTGGTAATTAATTAAGAGCCTTCAAAATGTCATTGAGCATAATACCAATTGAAGATGAAAGAAAAGCAGATATTTAATACATATAAAGCAAGTAATTACACATATCTGTCAGAAAGAGCTGCTGGAAACTGAAAATCACTTATGAGGACAGGAGGTTTGAGTAATTTAGTTTACACACAATATGCCAGAGAAAAAAATGGGGTCCTCACATGATGCCCAAAGGAGCGCTCATCCTGGCACAGGTAAAGAGCAGGACATATAGTACTGCACTGTTCTGTAGAGAGGCAGTAGCAGATCATTTATCACTCCATGCACTTCACTTGTATAGAGGTTTTACAAGTAAAATGTTCATGATAATTGGAGGGGTCACTGTATCTTGAAACCAGACTCCACATACAATGTTTCAGGAATGGCCATTGTGTGTCGAAACTATTGTATCTTGAGGCCATTGAAACTTGAGGGACCACTGTAAGATCAGTACAAAATATGTAATGTAATTTATTCACACTGTCATTTACACTATTACATAGACTATAGCTTATAAACATACAAACTGAAAAGATATGTCTTAAGGTGGGTATATACTGAACCGCTCTAAGATTAAAACCAGGTAAAATGAATAGCAATATTTATCTCATTATAATGGCATTAGTTATGGAGGATATAGTAGGCAGAAGTCAGAAGTTGATATCTTAAAAGCAGGAAATATTGGAAAGTGTAGATCCATGTGGCTTTATGTCAGTGCTGAAGATTTCAAACAGAAATTCAAATATAAAAGCGCTGATTCAGACATGGTTTAGAAGCTGAATTAAAGGTGGTTTTCAGCTTTTATATACTATGGTAAGATTCAATGTTGAAATCCAGAATCTGCTTCAAGAACTAACATGCTGAGAAAAATGAGTGCATAAAATCAGAGTTGTGTTCCCTGCAACGCTGTTTTTCCTTTGCAGACAATGTGAGGTGGATCGCAGTATGTTATAGACACTGTTTTTTTTAACACTATTTCAGTACTGAATCCACCTTGGAAACAGCTATGTGAACCTTCCCTAATGTCATGAACAAATATAACATGTGAAAATTGTATTGGTTAGACTATGGGGTCAGTGCATCTCCAAAACGCGTTCGTACAGGGTGTTCCCAGAATGCAGTGGTTAGTATCTACTAAGGGTATGTTCACATGGCGTAATTGCGGGGCGTATTTCAGCATGTAATTGCGCTGCAAAACGGCTGAAATGCGCCCCACAATTACTGGAATTCATAGCTCTCATTGAGAGTTTTGAATAGCCGATGTTTTCCCCAGCATATACTACGTGGCAGGGAAAACAATTGACATGTCACATCTCGCCGTTTACGCACACAGGAGAGTGAAAGTTAATGGAAGCCGCAATATGCCATGTTAACATACCCTAAAAGTGAAAAGGAAAACTGGTGACTGGACCACATGCACCCAGGGCTTACTGATGCTTGTTGGAAGCCAGAGAAGCCCATTTGGCCTATTCCCACAAAAGAGCTTCTGATGAACAAATGGTGAAAAAGTTATAACAAATCTGGCTATGATGGAAGAATACCAGAATACACATGGCATCACAGCTTACTGCATATGGTGTGCAAAGCCACACAGCGCCCAAACTAAAGTCTGTCTATTTCTGAAAGTGCACACAATGGGCACAACAGCTTCAGAACTGGACTATGGGGATCACTTATCTGGGGAAAAGATAGCACCAATATGCAAAAAGTAGCCAGTTAAGTCAATCAGATGTTCTGGAATATGTTTTGCTAGGAATCGTTGGCTCCTGGCATTTATGTGGATGTTATTTTGGCATTTACCACTTACCTAAGTGTTATTGTGGATCATCTACACCCTTTCATGGAAACAGTGCTCCCAAATGACAGCAGCCTTATTTGTGAATAAAATGCCTCTTGTTACACTTCAAACATTTTTTCAGGGACAATTTGGGTTACACGACAAATAGTTCAAGGTGGTAATTACCCCAACTCCCCAAATCACAATCAAACCAAGCCATAAGTGAGATATGCTGGAAAAGTAACTCAAATCCTTTGAGCCTTCACCGCACAACTTACAGAACTTAAAGTACTTGCTGGTGCCATGTTGGTGCCAGATATCACATGACACCTTCAGAGGTCTTGTGGAGTCTATGCTGTAATTAGGGCTGTTTTGGTGGTTTTAATGTGGTCACTAATCGGCATACACTATTACTGATATTTCCTTCATCTGTTCAGTTAGAGGTCACTGTATCCTACTCTGGCAGTCAATCACAGTAAGAGAACCTTCCCCCTCCCACCCTTCTCAGTACGTAGAGATCTTGGGTGTCAAAACAAACTAATGTAAATTCAAACCTGGGACATTATCGAAAGATATTTTATTAAGTATACACAGTTTAGAAATGTTATTCTTTATAGTGAGATAAAAACTCTGGTACCTTACTCATCTCTGAAAATACTCCAAGAGAAATGTCACACAGAGAACTGTGGGTCTTCTGACTTTGATAGCACCATGACATACAGAAGCTATGGAAATCAGACCGTCCATGACCTGATTTTAAGGCTTTTAAACAACACAGCTTGATAAAAAAAAAGTTCTAATTATGCCAAAAAAAATGTATATTAAATGAAATATCTAAATTAAGCAGGTATCACTTAAATTGTTAAGTATTATAGACAGGAGAAAATTTCTCCTTAGACCATCTACAACAGCTAGATGGCAGTATTCACAAACCTCACATCTATGGTACACAGTTCACACAAAGTGCCTATGCTGACTTAGTTTTTATAGAATTCAGTGCACATATAGTTTACTCTTAGGGTATGTTCACATGACGTACTGCGGCGCATACAGTACATCGTATCTTTCGGGAGCTCGCACTGCTCGCACTACTTGCACTACTCGCACCACGCGCGTACTCCTTTGGCGTGGGAGCGGAAGCCCACCGACCCAATTGACATTCTTTACTCGCAGCGCGTAATTGACATGTGACTTATCTCCCCGCGCATACAATTTGATCGTATTGTACGAGCTGGGAGAGGAGGCGTAATCCAGTAATCCATAGTTCTCTATGAGAACTATGGATTACCATAATTACCATAATTTGCGCTCTAATACGGGCAAAATGCGCGCCAAAATTACGCTGTGTGAATATATCCTTGTAGTTTGTTTAGAAAAAGGGAAAGATTTTAAACAAACAGTAAAGAAGAGATATTAAATTTACTAAATTACAAATCAATGAATCCAAAACTAGAAAAAACATGTTTTCATACACTGGGATAAGAGGGAAACATTGCAAAATGTATACAAAATATATATCCAAAATATGGATTTATACAAAATCAAAGCACACAGAAAATGGGGCATTGTTTCTTCTGCAGGTTCACATCTATAATTCATCAAACCCTACAGCAAAATGAGTCCCACTACTTTATTATTATTATTATTGTATTTTAAAGTGCCAATAATTCCAGAGTCCTGTACATTTGAGAGGGGTTACATACAAAACATAGATCCATACAATATACAATGACAATGATAAATGACTAACAACTGGTTCAGAGGGAGAGAGGACACTGCCCGAAAAAGCCTTACAATCTTCAAGAAACGAGGAAAAAGGCAGAAGGTGAGGGGCAGACATGTTTGTGGAGGTTGTAGTGGCAGCAGGGTTATTGTTACAGGTGCGTAACTGGAGAAGCCCGGGCCCCATAGCAAACTTTTGGATGCCTCCACAACCATGAACATTTACTAGGACATGCAGTTACTAGATAATACAAGAAGCGATTACCTCACCATAGATATCACCATCATACTGCTACCAAACAAATCCCACTATACCCAGACCAACGTTACCAATAACGTTACCACATAAGGACATGAATGTACTGCAAGAACACAACTACAAATTACCACCAAATAGTGACTGAATAATACCCCTATACTATTAATGAATAAAGATCAATATTACCGCCATATAGTGGCATATACCAGTGAATACAGGTGCCCTAAAGACTGTAAATTACCACCATACAGTGACCATATATAGGTAGATACCAGTGTACACAGGCTCTGCAGACATATACAGTCATATGAAAAAGTTTGGGCACCCCTATTAATCTTAATCATTTTTAGTTCTAAATATTTGGGTGTTTGCAACAGCCATTTCAATTTGATATATCTAATAACTGATGGACACAGTAATATTTCCGGATTGAAATGAGGTTTATTGTACTAACACAAAATGTGCAATATTAGTTATTAGATATATCAAATTGAAATGGCTGTTGCAAACACCCAAATATTTAGAACTAAAAATGATTTAGATTAATAGGGGTGCCCAAACTTTTTCATATGACTGTATGTGATTACAGTGCAGTTACATCTTGTGACTCACAGGTGACGTTTCACTGATGTTGACTTTCCCTGTTGTCCAGTCACCACTTTTCTCTGTAGATTTGGACACAAATATCTTAGAATCCTCCCTTTTCCAGCACCTCACTCCCTGCCCCCCCCACCTCAGTACAAACTTCCCATGGGTGGGAGAGTGGGTACAGGCCATCGGAAAGAGGCCCTGTCTCCTAGAGGGGAGGGGAGGAACAGAAGATTCACCCTCCGAATCAAATTATTAGTTAGACCTCCATTAGTTAGGTTGGTAGGTCCTAGGTAGGTAGGTTAGTAGGCTCCAGGTATGTAGGTAGGAAGTACATAGGCCCCAGATAGGTAGGTAGATTAGTCCTAGGTAGGTAGGCAGTAGTTAGGCAGGTCTCAATTAGGTAGGTAGGCTACAGATAGGTAAGTAGTTAGACTATAGCCAGGGCCCACATAGGTAGATAGGCTATAGGTGGGGCCCACATAGGTAGGTAGCTAAATAGGCTACAGAGGGACCCAAATAGGCAGACAGGCTTTAGGCAGGCTATAGGGCCATATAGGTATGCAGTCAGGGTTTAGTTAGGGTATTGGTTCCTTATAGGTTGGCATGCTGGGTTTAGGTTGATATAAGGACCCCATATAGGTTGTCAGGCATGGTTTTTGGTTGCTATAGAGCCATATAGGTAGGCAGGAAGGGTTTTAGGTAGCTATAGGGGCCCATATAGGAAGGCATGCTGGGTTTAGGTAGCTATGGGGGCCCATATAGGTAGGCAGGAAGGGCTGTTAAACAATATAATAAAGAGCTTACTTACCTCTCTCCATGCTCCCCTGATACGACGCAATTCAGTCTCTGTGCAAGGCGCAGACGACGCGATGATGTGACGTCATTGCGCCACCCACGTCAGCTCTGGGGCCGAAGCTTGGTAGGATTGAGATCTAAGGCCATAGACCTAGCAGGAAGATTAGCAGAGTGGAGAGCTGGTAGCACTCCACTCTGCTAACATCAGGCAGTCCTGCCTTTGAACACTTAGGACGGAGGGCCTGGGCATTCAGAGGCAGGACGCACCAAGCCGGTGGGTGCAGGAGCGGCACTACCAGGGTAGCAGATGTGGTAGCGGCTGCCCCGGTAGTTACACCCCGGTCGGTTATAGGCTATCCTGAAAAGATGTAGATTGCTTTTGAAGCTAGTGAAAGTGGAGGAGAGTCTGATGTGTTGGCAGTGAGGTCCAGAGTATGGGGGAAGCATGTACTGCTATGCATTACACCAGTGTAATTAAGTGATTGTTAAGTCTAGTTGGCTATGGAGACATGCAAAAAACAAAACGTAAAAAAAGTGTAATAAAACCCCACAAAAAGTAAAACGCACCCACACATAAACACGTGTACCTCCCTTTCCTATTACAAATGCTTATCAATGATAGAAAAAAAATTACACACATTGGGGAAGATTTATCAAAAGTGTCTTACTTTTAGACAGTGTAAAATTAGACTAGACAGTCTTAAAATGTGCCAAATTTATCAGTGTTAAATCTGGTGCAGGTTAGAACTGTCTAGTCTCAGTTTGTACCATCTTTAAGTTGGCTTACTTTTACGACAGAATTTGGTCGCACATCCTGGCGCATTTGTTGCATTTAAGCCACGCCCCTTCTGTGAAACCACGCCTCCTTTTACGAAGTCATGCCCCCTTTGTCGGATGCGGTGCAGAAGCGTCTGAAACTGTCTAAAACACATAGTAAATGTGGCAAAAAGCTTGTTTTTCACGCAAATTGAGCCAGAATTCTGGCGCAACTGCCTTGATAAATCTGCCCCATTTGGTATCACTGCATGCTTAATGATGTAGGCTATAAAGCTATCATGTAATTAAATCTACATGATGAGCGTGCAGATTTAAATGGACATCACAGTTATTGTATAACACAACAAAGTAAAAATAATATGTTAAATGTACAGCAAGGTAAGTACCGAAAAAAATAAATTAAAAAACATTACCAGGATTGCTGTATTTTCTTAATCATCACCTTACTACAATTTTACTCACCTTACTACAATCTGTAACCTCTCTCTCTCCACTGGGATCTTTTCATCCTCCTTTAAACACGCTATTATAACCCCTCTACTAAAAAAGCCCTCTCTGGACCCGTCCTGCGCTGCTACAAAACACCAGTGATTGTCTGTCCTCTGTCTCAGACATAGAACCACATGTATGAACCTGTTTAGGTCTGAAACTCACTTTTTTGCCCATAGGTTACTATGTGCAAAAGAGTGAGTTTTAGACCTAAACAGTTTTCATACATGTGGCCCATAATGTCTTCTCTGTATCTCATACTAAACCTCACTAAAACTGAACTTTTTGTCATCTAGTAACCCCACCCTGCTATTTCTGTTTCAGTATGTGGTACCACCATTACTCCTAGGCAGCAGGCCCGCTGTCTGGGGGTTATACTAGATTCTGATCTGACTCCCACCCCATATATCCAATCCCTGGCCCGCTCCTGTCACCTGCACCTCAAGAACATCTCCAGAATCCGTTCGTTTCTCACTGTGGAAACAACTAAAACTCTCATAGTGGTTGCCCATTCAGTACAGGATACAATATAAACTCATCACACTCAGCCATAAAGCTCTCCACAACGATGCACCCCCCTTCATCACTTCCCTCGTCTCTGTCTACCACCCTACCAGCTCTCTCCCCTCTGCTGCTGATATCAGGTTACACTCATCAAACCTCCCATGCCCGTCTCCAAGATTTCACACGTGCTGCACCAGTTCTCTGGAATATGCTACCGCGGGTAATCAGGCACACTCACAGCCCTCATAGTTTTAAGAGGGCCCTGAGAACATGTTTTCTCAGTCTGGCCTATCAAGATCCCTAACTACTATCACACACATCCATCACTCCCTTCACTAGAGCACTCACAGGCACTTATCTGTATATAGATGTACCGTCTGGGTGGCAGGTTCATCCATTTTTCATGTAAAGAACCCCCTATTTATGAAACATGGCTGGACCATTGTAAACTTGGCACTTCTCGCCGTTTGTTTCACCCATACACCCTAATAGATTGTAAGCACTCACGAGCAGGGCCCTCACACCTTGTGTCTCATCTGTAAGTATTTTTAATGTGTAATGTTTTTGTAATTGTTTAAAAGTAGTAAAACATAAAAAAACTATATAAAGTAGGTGTTGTTGTAATTGAACACACCTGCATAGTAAAGTTATTATGTCATTTGTATTGCACTGTGAACACTGTAAAAATGAAAATGGTTGAACTGTGGTAAAAAATGTATACAACTTTAATGCAATACTCTTTAAAAAACATATATCTTCTGACTTTTTTAAACCATACTACATAGTCCGTCAGACACAGATATAGCAAAAAATGGCAAGATACTCAGGTTTATGGTGGCAGAACTCAGTGTACATACAAGGCAATATTACAGGCAAAACTTTTTTGTGGATGACTGTAAAAATGAAACATAAAAAACAATGGCAGAATTACTGTTTTTTTTTTCCCATTTTCATGGCCCAATGCTAAAAAAACGGTGAAACATCTGTGGGTCAAAAATGCACAATCCATCCCTTAGAGGTGTCTCCAAAATGGGGTCATTTTTGAAAAGTTTGTGAGTAATGCCAAATAGTGCTAACTTACTTGTACATCCTACCATGCACCCGAACAGCAGTTCACACCCACATATGGGGTATTGCATTTTTTGAAAGGAATTGTGTAACAAATCTGAGGGTGCTTTTATTCAAGGATTCCTTGTGAAAATAAAATATTTTCACATTTCACTGCATGTTATTGGAAATAATTTTATTTTTCATTTTCACAGCCCAACTCTGGGCTGTAAAACACCTGTGGGGTCATTATACTCACTACACCCCTGGATATATTCCTTAAGGGATGTAGTTTTCCAAAATTGGAATCAATGTTGCGTTGCTTTTCCCTTTTAACATCTACTGTGTTCCAGTAAAAAATGAATTAAATTTATGCTTTATTGTTAATTCTAAAGGAGATTGCATTTGCCAGTGATTACTATATGATTTGTTTCCTATTCTAGTTACCTTTTTGTAAAAAGTGATTTATATGCATCCCATTGTTTTTAGTGGGAATAAATTACACATTTTGTTCTGAGGCTGATTTTACATAAAAAGTAACATGCCACTTATTGTACAGTTTTCTATGCATATTATGCACTGAAAATGTATTGGGGTAGCCTGAACATGAATTAGCCCCACTAGAGCTTAGACACACCCTAAGCCTTGGCAAAATCAACAGCAATCGAAAATGAACTATGTAGGAGATGATATGATATGCCTCAGATTTGTAACACGTATTCCACATAAGGTCATGTTTACACTACCTCTGATTAGCGCCTTTGTTGCAGTTCTGTCACATTCATCAGAAAGAATAGGGCACGATACTGCGCTGTTCATCTCTTAGAAATGATGGAACCCATTATAAGTCAATGGAGTGCTTCAGGCAACTATTGGTAACTGATCAAGTACTGCTGTTACGATTTCTCTAAAAACCAAAGTCATGACAGCAGTATTAACAGAGCCTAATACTTATCAAATATTTTCAGTATATACTACAAAAAAATCAGTTGTCAATATACTCATGTAGCAAAATAAGTTTTGAGGATAGTTTTGTTTAACGTTTTCTTAGAATTTAGAAAGACATATAGAAATAATGATCACCATTTTACCTCCATGTAAATTAATTTATTCCTACCTGAGTTTTAGCTGTCATGAATGTACAACTTTGTGTAGCCAAAATGAGAATTTACTATGGTTTTAGTGCATGATAGACTTTACAAGATAATTTAGCTTCATTACCAGACAAGAAAACATAGCATTTTATTTAAAAAAAAGTTATAAAACCACAGGTTGAATGGTATAGTGCAAATTATTCTAATTTATTCCAATCAGCAGCATCAATCGGATTTTAATCCTTCTGGAATATAGAACACACAGTAGAAATTAGTTGATCAATTGATTAAGTAACTTACGTAAACCATACACTATAAAATGTAACTTTTAGTGTATTAATAATAGAATGCAAAAAAGGAACCAATGACCTGTAACAGGGTAATGTAGAAAAAGACTAAAAGCAAGGGTAGCCATTGGAACTGCTTCAGGTCACATTTTCATCTAGGTAAAGTCATTCCAGGATCCAGGTACATTCTCCAAACTTCATTATTCTTACAGCCAAATTGCTCTAAAAGGTGAAAAAACAATGGGGGCTATATAAAATATTAATAAAGAAAGCTTTCTTTATGAGGGCATTTAAAAGGGCCACCCCACAATATTGGTCCTATAAGCCCTAATGAAGAAAGCTTTCTTTATTAGGGGTATAACAGGGTCTTACAGGGTTAGTACTGTTGGGTCACCCTTTTCGGGACGGTTTCCCCGTTAAGGGTAAGCTTGAAGGGTGCTTTAAGGAGAGATTATAAATAGTTCCCCTTGCTTTTTTTACCTGCTAGAATAATATGATTGTGAGAATGACTTTACCTGGATGCTAATGTGACCATGCAAGCAATACAAAGGGGAATTGGTCTAACCCTGGTACATGAAAGCCGTTCCAATGGATGAGTCTGCTTTTGGTCTATATTACCCAGCTATAGGTTATTGGCTTCTTTTTGTATTATTGACATTTTATTATTAATACATTAACCCCTTCACGACCTTGGACGTATGCATACGTGGAGGTCGTTTGGGGGTTCACACCCCTGGACGTATGCATACGTCCTGAGGATCACGCAAACTCTAAAGCAGAGTTCGCGCGATCGGTGTGGGGTGTCAGCTGTGTATTACAGCTGACATCCCACAGTGTCGGCCCCGACCCGCGATCACTCCGGTGGGGGCCAGTTAACCCCTTAATTATTGTGATCATCGGGTCGCAATAACTAAGGAAGACGCAGGAGGAGATCGCTCCTCCTGCGTCTCTATCGGCGGCAGCAACAGCACGGATCGCTCGATCCATGCAGCTCCTGCCTTCTGCCAGACAGCACGGAGGGCATAGAATGCCTTCCGGGTTGTCTGTGACGTCACGATGCCCGGCTGTGCCCTGTGGGCATGGCCCGGCATCGTGACTGACAGTTGTCATAGGAACCAGTGCACAGCAACAAGCTGTGCATTGATTCCTATTGAATGAGAGATCTAAAGATCTCTCATTCAAATCCCCTATGGGGAAAAGTAAAAAAAAAATGTGAAAAAGTAAAAAAAGGGAAAAACATGTAAAACACGTAAAACACAAACACGAAAAATAAAATAAAAACCCGTACACCGCCCTTTTCCCCTTCACAAACGCCAATCGCCCCAAAAAAGATCAAAAATAAATAAAGTACCCGTATTTGGTATCGCCGCGTGCGTAACGACCTGCCCTATAAATCTGTCATGTTAATTTACCCGTACGGTGAACGCCGTAAAAAAAAACCAAAAAAAACAATCACAGAATTAAGATTTTTGTTCATCCCGCAGCACATAAAATGGAATAAAAGTGATCAAAAACCCCTATAAACGTTAATGTTGTACCAATTAAAACGTCAGTTCATCCCGCAAAAAAAAAAAAGTCCTAACACAGCTTTGTATACGGAAAAATAAAAAAAAGTATGACTCTCAGAAGACAGCGATGCATAAATATTCTTTTACACACCAAAAACACTTTTTTTTTTAAAGTGCTTCAACATAAAAAAACTATATAAATTGAGTATCGCCGTAATCATATCGAGCCACAAAGTAAATCTAACTTATTACGGATACTGCACAGTGAGCGCTGTTAAAAATAATAAAAAACACTACTAGGATTGCAGTATTTTCTTCACCCTGCCTTCCAAAAAACAGATTTAAAACTGATCAAAAAGTCTTGTCCCCCCAGAAATGATACCAATAAAAACGTCAACTCATCCCGCAAAAAACAAGCCTGTATACAGCTCCATACACAGAAAAAGAAAAAAGTTATGGCTCTCAGACTATGGCGATGCAAAAAATGTGTTTTCCTGTTTGAATAAAAGTGTTTTTATTGTATAAAAGCAGTAAAAAATAAAAAAATATACAAATTGGGTATTGCTGTAATTGTATCGACCTGCTGAGTAAAGCTAGCATGTCATATCTAACGCAAAGTGACCACTATAAAAATAATGGTACCAATAAAAGCATCAATTCACCCCGCAAAAAACAAGGTCCTACACAGCTCTGCACACAGCAAAATAAAAAAGTTAAGGCTGTCAGAATAGGACAACATAAAAATGCATTTTTTATAGACCTATTTCTATTGTGTAAAAGTAATAAAACATAAAAAAAACTATATAAAATTTATACCATTTACAGTGCACGGCGAACGCTGTAAAATTAAAGCCCAAAAAACAATGGTGGAACTGCGTTTTTCCCCCCCATTTTCATGGCCCAATGCTAAAAAAAACGATGGAACACCAGTGCACCCAAAATGCCCAATACACCCCTAGATGAGATCCATGAGGGGTGTTGAATCTAAAATGGGGCGACTTCTGGAAGGTTTCACCTGTTCTGGTACTTTGGGGGCTTTGCAAATGCGACATGGCCCCACCAAAATCTGCGTTCCAAAAGCCAAATAGCGCTCCCTCCCTTGTACGCCCTGCCATGCACCCAAACAGCAGTTTACACCCACATGTAAGGTATTGCCGAACTTGGAAGAAATTGCTTAACAAAGTTTTGGGGTTCTTTTTTCCAGGATTCCTTGTAAATATGAAACATTTTAAGCTAAAATTGCAGATTATTGGAAAATAATTTTTTTTTCATTTTCACAGCCTAATGCTAAAAAAAAATTGTGAATCACCTCTGGGGTCGATATACTCACTACACGTCTGTATATATACCTTAAGGGGTGTAGTTTCCAATATGGGGTCTTTTTAGGGGTGTTTATTAAGTTTTAGCACCTTAGGGCCTCTTCAAACCTGAAATGGCGCCTAAATAAAATTGCATTGAAAATGAGACCCCAGAGTCCAGTAGGTGCTCCTCCTATTCTGGGGCTTATGGGTGAGCCAAATAATGCACTAGGGCCACATATGGGATATTTCTAAAAACGTCAGACCTGGGGGGAAATGATATTACATTGCATTTACCTGGTCACATTTACCGTATTCCAGTGAATAATGGATAAATATTAAAAATCTGCAAAAATAGTGAAATTTTGAAATTTCACCTCCACTTTGCTTTAATTTCTGTGAAATACCTAAAGGGTTAACAAACTTCCTAAACACTGTTGTAAATACTTTAAGGGGTCTAGTTTCTTAGAAGGTGTCATTTATGGGGGTATCTAACATGCAGGCCCCTCAAAGCCACGTCAGAACTGGACTGGTCCCTAAAAAAAATGTATATTGCTAATTTTCTTGAAAATGTGAGAAATTACTACTAAATTTCTAAGCCCTCTAATGTCATAAAAAAGGACATTTAAAAAATTATGCCAACCTATAGTGGACATATGGTAGATGCTAGTTATAAACTATTTTGTGGTGAATAATTATCTGTCTTGTACGCAGAAATTTTGGAACTTTCAAAATCACAGATTTTTCAAATTTTTCATGAAATTTTGTTATTTTTCACAAAAAAACAAGGATTGTATGGATAAAATTTTCTTACTATCTTAAAGCACAACGTGTCATGAGAAAACAATCTCAGAATCACATGGATAGATAGAAGTGTCAAAAAGTTATTCTCACATAAAGTGACTCATGTCAGATTTCAAATTTTAGGGCTGTGTCAGGAAGGCCAAAACTGGCTGGGTCCTTAAGGGGTTAAAAGTTATGTTTTATTGTTAATGTACAAAACATGAAGATTTCACATCTATTCAGATACAGGTGTACAATACATCTTTTGAACACAGCCATGGCATTGGAAATGTGAAGGTAAAATTAATGTAAAACAAATGTTATAATAAGCTGAATATAAATGTTGATTAGGTGTTTCTTATCTTCTGTTCAGCTACAATTATTTTACAATTCTGTAACACCGTCCTGGCTGTAATGTGTCAGTTCTTCACAACCCAGTAAAGCCAATGTACCAATCTACTATTGACTATTCAGCAATAAATTATATGTTTAAGACCTTGTTTTACAAGGTGGTCATGAGTTGGTCATGACATCATCCAAAACTTCAATATGATAATAAAGTTTGTGGTCAGCTCCAAAGTAAAAGCAGTTGTATAAACATAAACTTGGTCACCTTCACATCACTGTAAATGTAGACTGTCTGCTCATTCGTTGACTTCTAGTGTAAACATCTACCCTTGACGTCATATCATTTACCAATGCAATTTACACTATTAAGAAAATACTTAAAAACGTAAAACTCCCTGTTACTCCACCCCAAAAAGATACTTGTCTAAGTCCATGATAAAGTGTGGAAACACTGTTTTCATATTAAATCCTCTGCAAAAGGGAGAATAATATGTCCTGTAACCAAGTAATTTTAAATGCTGTAGTACATGCAGGTCAGGATGCATTTCAAGGAGTTGTGCAAGAGCATAAATATATGAATAATGTTTTATAATAAAATGTAATAAATAAAAACTTTTTCTCTGAAGTAAAAAAAAAATAATTAGTATTCTTTGTACAAGCCATTATTGTGCCTTCCCTAGAGTTTGAGTGTGAGGAACCGGTCAGGGGTGAACAAGTAGACACCAACAGAGTGAGGCCCTGACGCTGTTCCCAACCACTGTTACTGCCTTTTGTGGGTGTCCAACTCTTAACAGGTCGGCCTCAACCGAAGACTGCGAGATACCCTAAATAAGTGATACGCAAGACGCAGACAGAACCCAATCACAAAGGGTCAAACTAGCCAGGTTAGCAACAGTCGGGAGAAGCAGTATAGAATCAAAAAGCAGAGGAATATTCAGTAACAAAGCCAAAGTCAGATAACAGGTTTAAGCAAGGAAGAGTACAGGCTAGCTACAGGCACTAAAGGTAACCAATATAGCAGGCAAAGATGAAGGGCAATAAGAAACCAGAGAACACAGAAAAGAGGAGATAGGTGGAGGCAACAAAAGACCAGGTTGTAATACAATTATGTCAATCAAAAAGACTTGCAAAGAAAAAAGTTAACTAGTAGAGTGCTGGAGGACACTGACTACGAACATTGGCCAGGAATCAATTAACAGTACAGAGAAGGGTATGACAGCGTTCACACAAATATAAAGAACTACTGCCAAAACCGCGTTTTTTGTTGCAACGGCCGTTGGCGGCGACCAGAGCTCAAAGCTGGGGGTCAGTCAGGCCCAATCATGACATAGTATGGGGAATAAACATTACTCCTTTCTCTTATATATGCGAAGTCACTCTCCTCCAGAAAAAGGAAACTCATACTAGCCAATCCAGAGTTACCCATTAGTAGGAAGCTGTTTCAGAGTTTTTGCCCTCATCAGCAGACAGCAGGTACTGGTGGGCTGGAGATGCATAAGATGCCGCTGAAGGAAGAGATATACTTATTTGCCTTGAAGAGACCAATGGTTTGGAAAGTCATTTTTATACTCATTGGAAAAAGTATGCAAAATTGCTCCTCTGAGCTGCATCTAAGTTATTTCTCTACCCAACCAGTACCCTACTTGGCATTGATCAGGGACAAGAATCCAGAAACAGCTGTCTACAGATGGATGACTCTGGTTTGACTAGTATCAGATATGAGTTTTCTTTGCTTTAGGGAAACCAAGTTTGCATATATCTTTTCTCATTGCCTGAAAAAGGTCTCCATATAACTGGTCTCTCCCAGGTGAAGGTACCCTGTGAAAAGAAGTGTAGTACAGTAAGTAGATATTGACCTAAAGATGTCAAGCTGTTTTATACTGCTGTTATTGCAAGTTGAAGTGAAAAGTTGAGACTAGTTGGGCATAATTCAATAGCAGATGACCTTGTGATCATGAAAACCTACACAAGGCACAGGACTTACCAACATAGAGTTTCTTTGTAATCAGTGTTACTCATGATACCCCCTAGTGGTGTTTAATCCTATGGTTTTTTGATACGTAGGTTTATTTAGATGTATTATGCAATCCACATGACAATTTAATGCCATATTCACAATTCTGCCGGTTATTATTGGAAACGGACAATGCACTGAGAAGACTACAGTAGGTACACTGTTTTAGTATCACAAAAACACTGAAAAAAACCCTAAAAACTTTTACTTATTCTTAAAATATGATGCTACAAAAAATTAGATAAAAAACATCACAATAGCACAAGAACATTAGCTATATGGAACGGGTTACTATATTATCCTGTCTAGTATGCATAAACACATACCGTTGAAACCAGAAGTTTACATACACTATATAAAAAGACACATATGCATGTTTTTCTCAGAATAAACCTTCCCCGTTTTAGGTCAATTAGGATTACCCCAATTATTTATATCTGTCAAATGCCAGAATAATGAGCGAGATTAGGGTAATTTTTAAGGCATTTTTCTGCACAGTCAAAAGTTTACATACATTTCATTAGTATTTGGTAGCATTGCCCTTTAACTGTATGACTTGGGTCAAACGCTTTGGATATCCTTCCAGAAGCCAATTCCTTCTGACAGAACTGGTATAACTGAGCCATGTTTGTAGGTTGCATTCTTCTTCAGCTTTGCCCATAAATTTTCAATAGGATTGAGATCAGGGCTTTCTGATAGCCACTCCAAAACATTGACTTCGTTATCCTTAAGCCACTTTGTAACCAGTTTGGCAGTATGCTTCGGTTCATTGTCCATTTGGGACACCCATTTCCGCCCAAGCTTTAACTTCCTGGCTGATGTCTTGAGTTGTTGCTTCAGTATTGCCACATAATTTTCTTTCCTCATGATGTCATCTATTTTGTGAAGTGCACCAGTCCATTCTGCAGCAAAACATATCCACAACAAGATGCTGCCACCCCCATATTTCACAGTTGGGATGGTGTTCTTTGGCTTCCAAGCTTCTCCCTTTTTCCTCCAAACATAACGATGGTCATTATGGTCAAACAGTTCAATTTTAGTTTTGTCAGACTACAGGACATGTCTCCAAAAATGTAGGTCTTTGTTCCTGTGCATTTGCAAACATTAATCTGGCTTTTATATGTTCTTTTGGAGTAATGGCTTCTTCCTGGCAGAGTGGCCTTTCTGCCCATGTTGATACAGTACTCTTTTCACTGTGGATAATGACAAAATCTTACCAGATTCCATCAGCCTTTTCACAAGGTCTTTTGCTTTTGTTTCTGGGTTGATATGCACATGTTAGACCAAAGCATGTTCATCTCTTAGACCTTCCTAAGCGGTATGATGGCTGACATCTTGTTTGTACTTGCGCTTAATTGTTTGTATAAATAAAGAGGCACCTTCAGGTATCTGGAAATTGCACCCAAGGATGAACCAGACTTGTGCAAGCCCTCAATTCTCTTCCTGATATTTTGGCTGATTTCTTTAGACATTCCCATGATGTTACACACAAAAGTAGTTTGTTTCTATTATGCAAAAAAAAATACATCCACAGGGGTGTCTCTAATTAACTCAGATGTTGCCAGTAGTATAATGCTGTACCGTGTTAGCCATAGAAAGTGGTAGAAGAGTGAAGAAATCAGGCGATATCTTTTTCAGTCTAAATGAGTATATTTGATGGTGAGCTTTCGAGAGTACTAGCTCCCTTCTTCAGACATGGTGTTATACAAGAAACTGAAAATTTACAGACTTTTTATACACAAAAGACATGGACCTTCAAAGGATCTTAAAATTCTTAAAAATAACAAAATGCAATATAAGCAGAGAAGTCATTTACAACAGGTCAAGACATAAACTATCTGGAAACTTGTGAGGCGTGACGGAGGGGTCAGTAATGCTGTGTCTTATCTCGTAGCCATCAGGTGTAATTTGTGGCTCTCACAGTTCACACATAGTTTGACATGAAGCTGGCATGAATATTTAGCCCATTTTGCAGAGTCTGACATTTTTGCATTAATTTTTAAATTTCCACTCCTTTCTCTCCCTCTGCGTCTTAAAGTGCCCCAATTAAAACCATAATCTTTCAAATCTTCAATAGAATGGTCATCTTTGGAGAAGTGTTGTGCCACTGGCAGATCAGTTCTGCTGTTATTAATAGTGAATCTGTGGGAGTTCTGCCCTGTTTCTCCCACATAAAGGCCTGTGATGGGACTTTTGAATACACAATAATCAGATACACCACATTGCTAGACCTGCAGGAAACATGCCCCCCCAAATTTCCCTGTGCACCTGTTGGGATTGTGGGACAGGTACCTGTCAGCAGTGTGGATGTGCCTGCAGGTCTTGCACCTGTTCTGCAGGCAGGGTGAGGTGCCATTTTCAGTTGGGGCATTCAGGGCACTCCGGACAATAATACGCCGCAGGTTTGGTGGATGGTTTTGTGTGCTTGGGGTGGAAGCTGTCGTTTCTGAGGTAGGCCGTTCTGTCTGTGGGTTTGTGGTATACTGATGTGAGTAGCCGGTGGTCTTTGATGTGTATTGTAGTATCCAGAAAGTGGATTTTGTTCTCTGAATAGGTAAGTTTAAGGTTAATGGTGGGGTGGAAGTTATTGAAGTCATTATGGAATTTAAGTAGGGCCTCCTCGGCCGCAGTCCAGGTGGCAAGGATATCATCGATGTAACGGAGGTACATCATGGGTTTGATGGCGCATGTGGATAGATACGCTCCTTTCAGTTCAGAAGCAAGGTAAAATCTGAGATCTTGAGGAAACTAAAGAAACAGGTCCATAACCTAACCCTTCAGGAACAGAAGGCTATCATTCACTGAAAGAAATCAGGACATAAATAAAAAACCAGTGACAAAGGTGGCGCAATAGTATGATAAACACCTCGGGACTATATCCAGGAAGCAAACAGGCAGCTGTCCAACCCGCCCATTACTCCAAACTTGACAGTGATCCCACAGAGGACTTATAAAACAGCTAAAGAAAAATGATCAAGAAGTTTCCAACCCCAGGACCAGAGGTGGGTAGAGGGCCTCATCCCAGCAGATCCAAGGCTGGGCTGCTTCTACATGTCCCCAAGATCCACGAAAAATGGCAATCCTGGGAGACCTATCATTTCTGGTATTGGGACACTGACAGAGAATATCTCAGGTTGGGTGGAAAATCTCCTAAAACCCCTGGTCAGAGATACTCCTAGTTACATCCAGGACACCACGGATCTTCTTAACAAATTCAATGCCCTTGGTCCACTTCCTGAAGGCACCATTTTGGCCACCATAGATGTAGAATCCTTGTATACAAAATACCCCAAAAGGGGATGGAGTAGCAGCATGTCGGACGCACCTGGAAAAACTAAACCTCCCATCAAAACCAGTCACACAGCTCATACAGTTCCTACTCAGCCACAACTATTTCACCTTTGGAGCAGACCTATATCTACAGCGAATGGGAACTTCAATAGGGCCCAGATGTGCGCCCCAGTATGCAAATCTCTTTATGGCTGAACTGGAAGGGCGTATCTTTTCCACATGCGCCACCAAAACCCATGATGTACCTCCGTTACATCGATGATATCCTTGTCATTGGACTGCGGGCGAGGAGGCCCTATTTAAAATTTCCATAATGATTCATAACTTCCACCCACCATCAACCTTAAACTTACCTATTCAGAGAGCAAAACCCACTTTCTGGATACTACAATACACATCAAAGACCACCGGCTACTCACACCCAGTTATACCACAACCACCCCACAGACGAACGGTCTACCTCAGAAAAGACAGCTTCCACCCCACCCACACACACCAATCCATTATATACAGCAAGGCTATACGGTACAATCGTATTTGCTCTGACAAGGCAGACCTGGACAAACAACCTGGTTTGAGGACAAAATTTCTCAATTGGGATACAGGCCAAAAGTGACGGACAATCAAATCAGCAAAGCAGCAGCCATCAAAAAGAGACATTCTACTTACATACAAAGGGGACCCAGAAGGAAGAACGAGTGCCCCTAGTTGTAACCTAGAAACCCCCAAGCTGGGATCCTACGAAAGTTTGCCAAGGAACTTCAACCTGTACTACATAGGGATAACAGACTCAAAGAAATATTCCCAGTCCCCCCTCTCCTTTCCTTTCGGCAACCGCCAAACCTGCAGCGTATTATTGTCCGGAGTGCCCTCAATGCCCCAACTGAAAATGGCACCTCACCCTGCCTGCAGAACAGGTGCAAGACCTGCAGGCACATCCACACTGCTGACAGTGTACCTGTCCCACAATCCCAACAGGTGCACAGAATTAGGGGGACATTTTCCTGCAGGTCTAGCAATGTTGTGTATCTGATTATGTGTAGCAATGTCCCATCACAGGCCTTTATGTGGGAGAAACAGGGCAGAGACTCAGCCGGCATGAACTCCCACAGTTCCTATTTAATAACAGCAGAACTGATCTTCCAGTGGCACAAAACTTCTCCAAAGATGATCATTCTATTGAAGATTATGGTTTTAATGGGACACTTGAAGGCGCAGAGGGAGAGAAAGGAGTGGGAATTTAAATTACTGCAAAAATTTCAGACTCTGCAAAATGGGCTAAATATTCATGCCAGCTTCATGTCAAACTATGTGTGAACTGTGAGAGCCACAAATTACACCTGATGGCTACGAGATAAGACACAGCATTACTGACCCCTCCGTCACGCCTCATAAGTTTCCAGATAGTTGATGTCTTGACCTGTTGTAAATGACTTCTCTGCTTATACTGCATTTTGTTATTTTTAAGAATTCTAAGATCCTTTGAAGGTCCATGTCTTGTGTATAAAACATCTGTAAATTTTCAGTTTCTTGTACAACACCATGTCTGAAGAAGGGAGCTAGTACTCTCGACAGCTCACCATCATATATACTCAGTTAACCTGAAAAAGGTATCGCCTGATTTCTTCACTCTTCAGATGTTGCCAATAAACCTATCAGAAGCTTTCAAATACATGACTTCATCATATGGGCTGTTCCAAATTGTTTAAAGGCATAGTAATCTTAGTGCATGTAAACTTTTGACTTTGCAGAAAGTCATAAAAATGCTCTTTCCCTCATTATTCAGGCATTTGGCAAATATAAATAATTTTGGTAATCCTAATTGACCTAAAACACTTAAGGTTTATTCTGATTTCAAGTGAAACAGTGAGAAAATTATGCATTTGTGTCTTTTTATATAGTGTACTTAAACTTCTGGTTGCAACTGTATATAAAGACTCATGTGATTACTCAGTGATGATTCTTCATAATCCAATGGATAAAGGTTAACAATGATACTCCCATGGTAATTTAATGGGTCCAATGGAACAAAATATATACATACAAAAACAACTAACAAAAAGAACCCTGCCTGACTAGCAGGAGAACTGACATGAAAAGGACGTCCCCACTTCCATGATGGCTGTCCCTATCACTAAATAACTAGTCACTATGGATATACGTGTTATATAAGAACCAAAAGTGACTACAAAACCACATAGCAATGGAGTAGCCAAAATGGATAAGTACCCGACACATTTCCCCACAAGTAAAAATGGCGGTTCCTCAGGGGAAGCTACTAACAGGTTTGATGTTAAAAAAGGATAGCCAAAGGAGATAAGCAGCCTATGGAAAAGTCCACCTAGGTCTAAAACTTACTTTGTTTCCCATAGAAACCAATCAGAGCTCCCCTCATTCTTCCAGAGCAAGAGGCGCTCTGATTGGTTTCTATGGGAAACAACGTGAATTTTAGACCTGACCAATTTTCATACATGTGGCCCATGGTGTTTGTAATGTGCCCACAAAGAGTGTAATTCAGAAGATGGTATGGAAACTGGAACCATTGAAATTATTGATCCCTGCCCATGGCAAAGGCCATCAGAAAATGTCATAGAACATATGATGCTCAACGTCGTCTAGAACAAATGCCTACGAAACCTCACACAGGAGACTGGGAGATCTTATTCCATATTTCAAAGAGCTGCAAAAGGGACAAAATCAGATTATCGCGTCATCATAGTTCAGGAGCTTAAAGCAAATGATATAAGCAAAACAGTCAGATATCGTCATTGCTTTGTGAAGAAAAACATCCAATGTGAAATTGCAGTTATTCCTCCCGATATGATTGTAGATATGTGCAAGGGCATGGAACATTGTGTAGAAATGTGTCTGGCAGAAAATGGAGATCACTTTCAGCATTGCATATGATGCAATCAATTACACATACCTCAAGGTGGATAGCATATATTTTTTGGTTGAGTTTGCTTCTTCCTAACAAGAGTTGCATCAAAATATTTGGGGATTCTTTTAATTGAATTTGCCTTTACTATTAATTCTTCTAGATCTCTCTGTTAGTGTTTGACACTAGCCTACCAACTTCTTAACATGCTTTGTTATACTGGACTTAAAGGTGTTGCTCTTTCTTGGTATTCTTTACTTCTCTCTGACTGTTCAGCTACTGCATCATTTGCTGCCTCTACTTTATCACCTCTTTCACTTTTTTAATTGTTGGGTACAGGCTCGGACTGGGCCGCCGGAGGACCGGGGAATCCCCCGGTGGGCCCCCCCGAGCCGCTGTGGGCCGGCCGGCCGCGGGAGTCCCGAGCGCCCAGAGACCGTCCCGAGCGGCCAGAGACCGGCCCGGGAGTTGAGGACTAATGTCCCCGACTCCCGGGGCTGCGCGGTGTCAGCGGAGCACAGCGCCACTAGCGCTGCGCTCCACTGCTCTCCCCTGGCAGGCTGAAGGTGTTTAGGCCCTTCAGGCCCTGCGGGCGCCGCCCCTACTGCTTGACGTAGGCGGCGCGATGATGTTACACTTCACACGCCGCCTATGCAGGCTGGCAGTACGGAGCCAGCGGAGCTCTGGAGTGGGCCGAGCAGAGCCGGAGCGGGTGCAAGGTAAGTGATTGATTGATTGTTGTTGCTTTTTTGTTTTTTTTTAAACTACCTTCAGGGGGGCCCTGGCTAAAAGAAAGGGGGCCCTGGCTACAAGGGGGCCCCTGGCTACAAGAAAGGGGGCCCTGGCTACACAAGGGGGCCCCTGCTAAAAGAAAAAGGGGGCCCTGGCTAAAGGGGGCCCTGGCTAAAAGAACGGGGGCCCTGGCTAAAAGAAGGGGGCCCTGGCTACAAGGGGGGCCCTGGCTTAAAGAAAGGGGCCCTGCAAACAAGGAGGGGCCCTGGCTAAAGAAGGGGGGCTGGCTAAAAGGGTCCCTGGCTACAAGGGGGGCCCTGGCTAAAAGAAGGGGGGCCCTGGCTACAAGAAAGGGGGGCCCTGGCTAAAAGAAGGGGGCCCTGGCTAAAAAAGTAAAGGGGCCCTGGCTAAAAGAAGGGGGGCCCTGGCTACACGGGGGCCCTGGCTGAAAGAAAGGGGGCCCTGGCTACAAGAAGGGGGCCCTGGCTACAAGAGGGGGCCCTGGCTACAAGAAAGGGGGCCCTGGCTAAAAGGGGGCCCTGGCTACAAAAGGGGGCCCTGGCTAAAAGAATGGGGGGGCCCTGGCTACCTACAGGGGGGCCCTGATTTACAAGGGGGGCCCTGGCTACATTTAGGCCCTATAGGGGGGGCCTGGCTACCTACATGGGCCTGACACAAGGGGCCCTGAGTACAAGGGGGGTCCTGGCTACCTAAAAGGGTGGGCCCTGACTACTTACAGGTGGCCCTGGGGGGGCCCTGGCTCCCTAAATACTAAGGAGGCTCTGACTACCTACACAGTAGCTAAAGGGGTGGGCCTGACTTCCTGCACACTACCTAAAGGAGGCCCCTAACTACCTGTATACTACCTAAAGGAGACCCCTAACTGTCTGTATACTACCTAAAGGAGACCCCTAACTGTATAGTACCTAAAGGACCTACCTACCTACACCTACTCTGGGGTCCACCAACCTAACTGTAGCCTATCTACTTTCCTAACTGGGGCCTGCTTATCTACCTGGGTGCTATTTACCTACCCACCTGTTGCTAGTACCCACCAGCCTGCCTGGGGCTGGCCTACCAACTTATCCATGCGAGAGTCTACCTACCTAAATAGGCCTATCTAGTTACCTGGGCCTCTCCCCACCCTCCAACCCCTTAGGATACTAGGCTTGTACCCGCTCTCCCACCCCTGGGTAGTTTGTACAGAGTGGAATAGGTAAAGAAATGCTGGAAAATTGAGGATTCTAAGATAATTTGTGTATGATTTCTGCAGGGATGAGTTGTGGCCGGGTCGAAGTCATCATGATGGTGTGGACAGATGCAGAAAGAAAGAAGGGAATAAAGAAGGCTTCATAAGAGAACTGAGAAACGTCTACCTCTGATATAGACGTCTCCGAGTTGTAGTCCTGATTTCAGGGGTTATTTTTTATATATGTAATTGTGATGGTGACCTGAGCTGGTGTCAGACAAATATGTTGGTCTTCTATATGGCAGTGTTGTAGGTTATACATGAGCTGGTGTAGACCTATATGTGGTCTCTATATGGTGGTGTTGTTAGGTTATACTGTGTGGTGTCAGACGACTATGTGGTCTACTATATTGGCGGTGTTGTAGGTTAATACTGAGTGGTTGTCTGACTCTATGTGGTCTCTATATAGCAGGTTGTTGGTTATACCTGCTGAGCTGGTAGTGTAGACCTCTATGTGGTCTCATATATGGCGGTGTTGAATGGTTATACCTGAGCTGGTGTCAGACAATATGTGGATCTCTATATGGCGGTGTTGTAGGGTTATACCTGAGTGGTGTCTGACCTTATGTTCTCTATATTGTGGTGTTATAGGTTATTCCTGAGGCTGGTGTCTGACATCTTATGTGTCTTATTTGGCGGTGTTGTAGGTTATACCTTGAGCCGTTGTCTGACCTCTTTATGGTCTCTATATGGCAGTGTTTGTAGGTTATATCTGAGCTGGTGTCTGACACTCTATGTGACGGTCTTATATGGATGTGTGTAGGTTATACCTGAGCTGATGTCTGACTCTATGTGGTCTCTATATGACGGGTTGTGGTTATACTGCGCTGGTGTTGTACTCATATGTGTTCTCTATTATGGCGGTGTTGTAGGTTATATCTGAGTGGTGTCTGTCCTCTATGTAGGTCTCTTACGTATGGCGGGTGTTGTAGGGTTATACCTGAGCTGGTGTCTGACCTCTATGTGGTATCTATAGGTGGTGTTGTAGGTTATTACTGAGCTGGTGTCTGACTCTTATGTGGTCTCTATTTATGACGGTGTTCGTAGGTTTATCCCTGAGCTGGTGTCTTCCCTCTATGTGTTCTCTTTTGGGGCGGTTTGTGGTTTTATATTGGCTTTGGGCCCCTGCCCTTTTGGGGCCCTTATAGGAGTGTTTTTTGGTTTTTTGAGGGGTGTCTGCCATGGGGGGTTTTTTTGGGGGGGGTTGTAGGTTTTTCTGGTGGTGGGGGATTTTTGTGGTATTATTGGGGGGGGTTTGTTGTGGTTTAATTGGGGGGTTTTGTCTATGGGTTGTTTTTTCGTGTTTTTAGGATATGAGGGGGGTTTTGGGGAACTATGTGGGGGAGGGGAAGGTTTTTGATTTAGGGGGGGGAAAATTGATAAATTTGGTTTTTTTATGGGGTTGGGGTTTTGGTTTTTGGGGGTTATTATGGGGGGTTCCATTTGGGGTGTTGTAGGTTTTTTGGGGGGGGAAAGGGGGGTTATTGGGGGTGGGTTTTTGGGGTTAGTATAAGTGGTGTAGGGTTTGGGGGGGGAAAAGATGGAGGGGGTTTGGGGATTTTTTTTGGGTGGGGTTTTTTTTTAAAAATTTGGGGGGGTTTTTTTGGGGGGGGGGGGGTTTGATGGGGGGGGAAAAGGGAAAGGTGGGGGGGGGATTTGTTTGTGGGTGGTGGGGTTTTTGTTAGGTGGGTGGAGGGGTTTTTTGTTTGTGGGTGGAGGGGGGATTTTTTTTGTGGGTGGAGGGGGTTTGTATGTGGGTGGAGGGGGATATTGTGTGTGGGTGGTGGGGGATATGTTGGGGTGGGGGGATTTGTATGTGGGTGGGGGGAATGGGGAAAAAGGGGGTATTGTATGTGGGTGGAGGGGGGATTTTGTATGTGGGTGGGGGGGATTTGTTTTTTTGGGGTGGGGGGGATATTTTTGTGGGTGGGGGGGGATTTTTTTGTGGGGGAGGGGTATTGTATGTGGGTGGAGGGGGTTTTGGTTGGGGGGGGAGGGGGATATTGTATGTGGGTGGTGGGGATTTGTATGGGGGGGGGGGGGGGATGTTGTATGTGGGTGGGGGGGGATGGTGTGTGGGGGGAGGGGAAAATTTGTCTGTGGGTGGGGGGGGTTATTTTGTGTGGGGGGAGGGGGATATTGTATGTGGGTGGGGGGGGGATTTGTAGTGGGTGGAGGGGGGGATTTTTTTTGTGGGTGGGGGGGATTTTGTATGTGGGGGGGGGGATTTGTTGTGGGTGGAGGGGGATATGGATGGAGTATTAACCTTGTGTCTTTGATGTGTGAGACAGACAGTTGTTTGACTCTTTGGGCTTTGATACACAATACAGTTCTGTTTTGAAACACTGTTATTATGGGGTTTAAAAAAGGGGCGCATTTATTTTCCGGAGGCCGGTAATTTTTTTCATGTAAGTCGGGGGGGCCCCCCCCAAGACCCCAACCCCCCCTGGGGGCCCCCCGGGGACCCCAGCCGACACTGTACAGGGGACTGTAGGCCCAATAGCTTTCCAGGGGATGTGTGTCACATAGTTTACGGGGACTGTAGTGTCAATAGTATGCAGGGGACTGTAGTGTAACTTTGTTTTCAGGGGGGGTTTTTTGGGTTTAGTGTACATAGCTTTCGGGGGGACTGTAGTTTTAAAAATAGTTTTTCAGGGGGACTTTTGTGTACATAGTATCCCAGTGGATTTGTGTCACTTTTGTAAAACGGGGGGACGTAGTGTTCACATGTTTTACAGGGGAACTGAGTGTCCTTTAGTATACAGAGGATTGTAGTTTCCATAGTATACAGGGGACTGTAGTGCCCACTTTGTATACAGGGGGATGTAGTGCCCAACATAGCATACAGAGGACTGTAGGGGTCACATAGTTACAGAGGATTTGTGATGTCACATAGTTTTCAGAGGTTTGTAGCGTCACATAGCATACAGAGGATGTAGTGTCAAATAGTATACAGGGGACTGTATTGTCACTTAGTTTTACAGTGGCTGTAGTGTCAATGTATACGGGAGGACTGTAGTGCCCCAACTTTGTATCAGTGGACTGTGTGCCCACTTTTTTTTAGTTACAGGGCTGTAGTGTCACATAGAATACAGGGGGACTGTAGTGTAAATAGTTTCAGGGGGACTGTATTTGTCCCCATAGCTTTACATGGACTTTTGGTTTTCCATGGGTTACGGGACTGTAGGGGCCAATAGTATCAGTGGCGGGAGTGTCCTTTAGTATACAGGGGACTTAGTGTAAAATTGTTACAGGGGGACTGTATTTGTCAATAGCTACAGAGTTAATGTAGTGTCCCTTTAGTATACAGGGACTTTTTAGTGTCACCTTAGTATACGGGAGGACTGTAGTGTCACTTTAGCTTTACAGTGGACTGTAGGTCACTAGTATACAGTGGGACTGTACTGTCCCCTAGTATTACGGGGGACTGTTGTGTAACAAAAATTTCAGAGGACTTTTGTGTCACATAGCATACAGGGGATTTTTTGTGTCAAAATTAGTATACAGAGGCCTGTAGTGACTTTGTTTTACAGGGGACTGTATTTGTCCATAGTATACGGGGGACTGTAGTGTCAATAGTATACAGGGGGGACTGTTGGTAACATAGTTACAGGGAAATGTAGTGTAAAATAGCATACGGGGGCCCTGTAGTGAAACCCAATAGTATAAAAGGGGTTTGGAGGGGTAAACATAGCATACGGGGGACTGTATTTCCCACAAGTATACAGGAGACTGTAGTGTCCATAGATCCCCAAGGGGACAGTAGTGTCACAAGATAAGGGGGACTGTAGTGTAACATATTTTAAGAGGACTTTTATTTGTCACATAGTTTTCGGGGGATTTGTAGTGTCCATAGTATACAGGGGACTGTAGTGTCAAATAGTTTACAGAGGACTGTAGTGCCCACAAAAGTATACGTGGATGTAGTGCCCCATAGTATATAGAGGCTGTGGGTGTCACTATTGTAAAAGGGACTGTAGTGTCACATAGTATACAGAGGATGTTTTTGTCCCCTTGTTTTTACAGAGGACTTTTGGTGTTAAATAGCATTCGGGGAGGACTGAAAGTGTCCCCTTTGTATACAGGGGATTTGTAGTGTCACATAGTATAAGGGGGATTTTGGGGTAAATAGTTTACAGGGGGACTGTAGTGTCAATAATTTACAGGGACTGAAAGTGTCAAATAGCATACAGTGGACTGTAGTGTCCCTAGTATACAGAGGATGTAGTGTCAATAGCATACAGAGGACGGTAGTGTCACTTAGTATACGTGGACTGTGGTGTACATATCAAAAGGGGACTGTAGTGTCACATAGTATACGAGGACTGTAGTGTCACATAGTATATAGGGGAAATGTAGTGTCACATAGTATCCCGAGGACTGTGGGTTTTTCACATACCCATACAGTGGACTGTAGTGAACTTGTATTAGAGGACTGAAGTGTCACATAGTTTTTAAGGGGGGAATGTAGTGTCAAATTTTTTTTTTTCCAGAGGACTGTAGGGGCCCAATTAGCATACAGTGGACTGTAGTGTAAACTTGTAAAACAGAGGACTGTAGTGTACCTAGTTTTACAGAGGATGTAGTGTCACAAAAGCATAAAGGGGGACTGTATTGTCACATAGTATACAGGGAAATGTGGTGTCACTTTGATACAGGGCCCGTGTGTCACTTTTGTTTTTACAGAGGATTTTTTTAGTTTTCACATAGTTTTACGGGGGAATGAAAGGGTAACATAGTATCAGGGGACTTTTAGGTCACATAATATACAGGGGAAACTGTAGTGCCCACATAGCTTTCATTGGAATGTAGTTTAAATGGGTATACAGGGGACTGAAAGTGTCTCATAGCATCCCAGGGACTTAGTGCCCACATAGTTTACAGTGGACGTAGTTTTCACATTTAATACGGGGGGACTGTAGTGTCAATAGTATACGGGGGGAACTGTAGTGTCCCCCTTAAATAAGAGGACTGTATTTGGTAAAAATTTGCTTTACAGTGGACTGTATTGTCCCCTATTTAAAAGAGGCTGTAGTGTACTTTCCCAAAAGAGGACTGTAGGGTAAAATGGGTTTACAGAGGACTGTAGGGGTCACTTTAGTTTTTACAGAGGACTGTAGTGTCCATAGTATACAGTGGACTTTTTGTGTACATAGTATACAGAGGCTGTGTGTACATAGATACAGGGGACGTAGTGTCCCCTAGTTTTTCGGGGGACTGTTTTTGTCACATAGTTAAAAGGGGGACTGTAGTGTAAACATAGATACAGAGGACTGTAGTGTCACTTTGTATACAGGGGACTGTAGGTCACATAGTATACAAAAGTTACAGGGGTTTTGTGTAACATATATAAGGGGACTTTTTAGGGGGTTCCCCATATCATACAGGGGGACTTAGGGGCACTTAGTTTTAAAGTGGACTTTTAGTGTAAATTAATATAAAAGAGGACTTTTGGGGTCACATAGCTCCAGAGGATGTGGGGAGTTTTCCTTTAAATACGGGAGGATTTTGTGTAAATTAGTAAAACAGAGGCCCTGTAGTTTTCACATAGTTTTACGGGGAAACGGGTAGTGTCACAAAACCCTACAGAGGACTGAAGTGTCACATAATTTACAGAGGACTTTTAGTGTCACTTTTAGTATACAGGGGGACTTTAGTGTCACATAGCATACAGAGGATTTGTAGGGGCCCACATATTTTTAAAAGTGGATGTAGGGGTCACAAAATTTATACAGAGGACTGTAGTGTCACTTAGCTACAGAGGACTGTAGGTCACATAATATAAAAGAGGACTGTAGGGTCACTTTGTATACAGAGGACTGTAGGTCACATCCCCATACAGAGGACTGTAGTGTCAAAATAGCAAAAAGGGGAGGGTTAGTGTCACACAATTGGGGGAAAAGGGGGTTTGGTTGTTTTTTTTATAAAAGGGGGGGGGATTTTAAAGGGTAAAAGGGTGGGGTTTTATGATCCCTATTTTGGGGGGGCCGGTTTGTAGCATGCTGAAAATCAAAACCTGCCGGGAGGGCCCTGTTTTTAAAAAGTTGTCAAGTATAAAGGGGAGGGTCTTAGGGTGCGGGTTTTCTCATGGGGCCCCAAATTATCTTTTGGGGCCCATTTGTGATATCAGGACAAAACCCAAAACCGTTTGGGGCCCATTTTTTCATTTTTTTTGCTTTGGGTTAGGCCCCAAGACCCCCCATGCGGGATCGGCCCTTTTGTTCCCGCTGGCCCAAAGTGTCAGGCACGAGGGGGGGAATTTAGCCCAAATTTGGGAATAATGGTTTGTTTGGTTGGGGGTGATGGGGTGGGGGTTTGCTATGGGAACAAAAAAAAGTACAAAGGGCCATCAAAAAGGACCACAAAAGGGCCCAAACAAGAGAGATGGGGGATTTGGGAGTGTAGTCGGGGTTAACGGGGCCCCAGACAATTCAGGTAGACTTTAGCCAAGCCAAAGATAAGGTGATGGAGATCAGCCCGGGGAAGGGTTTTGGGGGGTTACTAATGAGGTATCACAACAGAGAAGTCCTATGAGCTACAGCAGCGTTCTCCAACTCCATTCCTCAGGACCCACCACAGGTCATGTTTTCAGGATCTCCCACAGAATGCACTAACAATAAATATATCACCTGTGCAGCATAATTAAAAGGTTTGAATCATTACATTAATGTGTAATTGTCTTATTTGTTTGAAGGGCTGTTAGTTGCATTTATTTTGGGTGCTTACTAAGACGGCTCTCAAGCCTCGTATTTTATAACAGCAGTTCATAGTGTAATATTTGAATTTATATGCATTGTGTGTTACAATGCTAATGTTATTTCATCGTTAATGCATCGTGTGTATTACTGTTAATAGCCCTGCGTGGCATTATGTTTTTAAAAACAAATTAAAATTTACAATTTAAAAAAAAAAAAAAAAAAGGTCTTCAGAATAAGGGAACAGTGAAAACAAGCAACTTTGCACTTGGATGTCATTTGTAAATCTGTCTTGTTTTCACAGTCTCCCTTATCTTTGTTTTTTGTAAACACTGTTCCCCAGTGCCGGTCAAATCCCAACTCCTTTCATTTCATTGGCTGACGGCTCTACTAATTTACATTCTGTTCTGCCCCCGGTCGTATTCAGGGAGCGTGCATTCCTGCCTCTCTCACTCAGACTAAGGGGCCGGCAACATTTCACTCTGCACAGCCAGCAGTTCCACAGTAACACTGCAGCTGCTTCAAAAATCAGAAAACAGCAGAATTGTACTCGGTGCCTCATGCTGCTGCGTGTAAACATAGAAAGGAGACGGATCTGTGCTGCTGTGGATGAGTTCATAGAAGACTGGATTCAACTGTAACAAACCTCCAGCTGTGAGAGGAGAAGAGAACAGTGCTCTGAGTTCATAGAAGACTGTCTAGACTGAATGCAGGCCTGTGGTATGTAAGGAAACAGCTCTTACAAAATAAGACTGCATAGGGAGAGGAACGACACAGTGACATGTGGACTCAGATGAGGGGGGAGAGAGCACACTGACTCGGGAGCGAGCATTAACAGTGAAGAGGAGGATGATGTCATCCCCCTTCAGTTAAGAAACACCCAGCTGGGAGGGGAAGAAACGCCCCTGGATTTGATTAGCTGAGAAGCTGAGAGTACAATGAAACATACGAACTGATGAAGCGATACAACCCCTTTAAATCACCTGTGCAATGCTAAGAAAAGCCAGAAAACATGACCTGTTGGTGGGCCTTGAGGACTGGAGTTGGGGACCCCTGAGCTAGAGCTCCATTAGTGGTGGTCAGGAAGTCCAATTGAATAGTCATGATAGCTGGGTTACATCAGGGAAACGCACAGTGTGGCAGAACAACACAAAACCAAGCTATGACTGGTGCCATCATGACATCACGTCAACTATGGCAGGTCGGCCATACGCCATGTGCCGCCTGGTGTCCATGCCTTCTCCGCCATGGCTCTGTCTTGTCCGTATCAAGCCTGAAAAAATAAGAGAAAGAGGAAGAAGAGTTGTGGTAATAGGTTGTTAAGACTTGGGATTGCAGAAAAAGGCTTGCTACATCCATATATAACGTGCACCTATACACTACGCTATTTTGAAGGTGGACTACACCCACGGGTTCTCATACCTCTTAATTATCTCAATTACTTATACACATAATTCATAATTAATGATAGTAAACCATGTATACAACTCTCTGATTAAAAGCTCAATCCACCCTTACTAAAATTTCAACATATCCCTCCCGAAGCCTCATAGGCAGAAGGATCAGAGTATAGTTTATAAGTGAATGACTTGGGCCTGACTGGAAAGATCTGCATATTTTATATAATAATCCGGATCTGCATTCTAAATTCTGGTAGTTGTTATGGGGAACAGTCAACTAAGACTCTTAAAGGGGATTTAAAACAAAGTAAAAACATAGTTGCCAACTTTTGAAAATGAAAAAGCAGGAGATAGTAGTGGGCGGCGCGCTATGCGCGGCGTGACAAAAATTTGCATGGACACGCCCATCTTGACGGTATGCCACGCCCTTCAAAAACCACACCCACTCCACCTAACTGCATAACGGCTTTGGAAGAAAGCCAGGTAGATGCCCTTATAGCCAGGTAGTGCCCCCCATATCCAGGTAGTGCCACTTACCGGCTGGTATATGCCCTCTTGTAGCCATATAGATGCCCTCTCTGTAGCCAGGTTGAGCCAAATTTGTAGCCAGGTAGATGCCCCCCTTTGTTAGCCAGGTAGATGCCCCCATTGTTTGCCAGGTAGATGCCCCCATTGTTGCCAGGTAGATGCCCCCATTGTTTGCCAGGTAGTGCCCCCTCTGTTGGCCAGGTAGATGTCCAAATTGCTTTCCAGGTAGTGCCCCCTCTCTTGCCAGGTAGATGCCCCCATTGTTTGCCAGGTAGTGCCCCCATCGTTAGCCAGGTAGTGCCCCCAATGTTAGCCAGGTAGTGCCCCCTCTGTTGCCAGGTAGACCCCCCATTGTAGCCAGGTAGTGCCCCCATTGTAGCCAGGTAGTTCCCCCTTTAGTAGCCAGGTAGTGCCCCCATTAGTAGCCAGTAGTGCCTCCATTGTTGCCAGGTAGTACCCCCCTTGTAGCCAGGTAGTCGCCCCCATTGTAGCCAGGTAGTGCCCCATTGTTAGCCAGTAGTGCCCCCTCTGTTGCCAGGTACTGCCCACTACTAGTTGCCAGAGTAGCCCCCCCCCATTGTTAGCCAGGTAGTGCCCCCTCTGTTGCCAGGTAGACCCCCCCCCATTGTAGCCAGGTAGACCCCCCCCATTGTAGCCAGGTAGAGCCCCCCATTGTAGCCAGGTAGTGCCCCCATTTGTTAGCCAGGTAGTGCCCCCTCTGTTGCCAGGTAGTGCCCCCTCTGTTGCCAGGTAGTGCCCCCTCTGTTGCCAGGTAGACCCCCCATTGTAGCCAGGTAGTACCCCCCCATTGTAGCCAGGTAGTACCCCCCTTTAGTAGCCAGGTAGTGCCCTCATTTTGTCCAGGTAGACCCCCCATTGTAGCCAGGTAGACCCTCCATTGTAGCCAGGTAGACCCCCCATTGTAGCCAGACAGTGCCCTCCTAAAACTAATAAAAATAAAATAATAAAATCCACTTACCTGACCAGGCCCGCTCCTGGACATCTCCTCAGCAGTGTCACAGGGGAAGTGAGTGCAGCCGCGCGTCACTTCCCCTGTGATGCTGACCTGTATGTACGGCGCACAGCGGCGCGGGACATACAGGGGGAGGAGGCAGGAGGGAGCGATCCCTTCTGCCTCCTCCCTGCTCAGCGTGGTTCTGGGCGGGTGACGGGGGCGCAGCGCCCGCTACACCCGCCTGTGGGAACGGACCGGCGGCGCCAGAGTAGCGCAACCAGCGCTACTCCGGCGCGCGTGGTCATTTAAAGGACCCCGCCGCCTGCTGGCGGCTGGAGAATGCCAACTCCCCCGGGAGGGCGGGGGGGGGACCCCAAATAGCGGGACCCCCCTGCCAAAAACGGGAGAGTTGGCATGTATGAGTAAAAATGATGTGGAAATCTTGCAAATTAAAAAATAAACATTTTCACCATTCATCATTATTAAAAATTCTGCATCGTTTTTGTTTTAGCTGCTCCTCTAGTGATCCATTGTTTACAGCTCATCTCCAGGGGATACGGCCAGTGACGAAAGCTCCTCAGTCCTGGCCGCACATGCTCAGACATCACCTCTCCTCTCAGGCAGCTACTGTCAGTATCTTCCCTGCTTAGTGAGTGTTCAACCCCAGGTGCTGTCATTCTACTCCCGTCCTCTGTACTCCTTAGTAATCACACATACTCACTGCTGAGCGAGTGTTCTACCCCAGGTGCTGTCATTCTATTCCTGTCTTCTGTAATCCTTAGTAATCACACACTCACTGCTGGCGAGTTTTCAGGCCCAGGTGCTGTCATTCTACTCCCGTCCTCTGTACTCCTTAGTAATTAGTCAAACAGTGAAAATAAATAAAAAGAAAAAGAAACCTCAATCAGGTATGTTCACTGAGAAAAAAATATCCACATGTTTGCTTCCAGCAGGAATTTGAACCTAGGACGCCTATGCTGAAAGGCAGAAGTGCTAACCACTCAGCAACACTGTAGCTACTCGCAGCTCTTTATGTAAACAGACCTTTGTTTGATTGGAGTTAGCACACTGTGGGGAAAGGCATGGTGATGTCAAACCTGCTGGGTCACGTGATTTGCAGTCCCAACAAATCATACACACCCCCTTTTGAACACACTAAAAGCCGAAGCAGAACAAACCAGGCATGAAATGCCGTTGTGGTAAAACCCCTATAATATTGATTAGCTTTAAAGGGAATGTGTCATCAAAAAATTACTTATTGTTTAACTCACATTTTATGTTAAACACATTTTATAGGAATTTTTGGTTATGTTTTTTTTTTATTTTCCAGATCACTTTCAATATTTTTTTAATAATTCTTAAGTCCTGTAGTTTTCACTTTGGCCACTAGGCCTAATAATAGTCTGACACTTCCTGTTCTGTACAGAAAGATTCTCAGTTGTCTGCTCATTATCAGTAAAAGCAGGGTAAACTGAAAGGAGACACCAATGTGTACAGATAACACAGGATCCACCAGTCACAAGAGGAGATGTCACAGCTCCCCCTCTCCCCTCCCTTCACAGTGAAAACTCTCCTATACAAGTCTATGGGACAGAATCTGTCTTAAGAATCCTATGGGCATGAAGCTGCTGTAAAGTATCTCTCTGACTGCTGTTAAAGCAGTGCAAGCAAGAATGTCTTCCCCACAATCATATATAGACGGCCGCATAGAGAAATCTACACTCAGGAAATAAACCCGACTGAGAGGAAAAGACTATGGATCAGGGGCTTGATTTAATAAGTAAAAAGCAAAATTGGCGACAGATTCCCTTTAAACATATAGGCAAATGTAAATAAAGATTAATACTAAATACATTGCTGTTCTGATTTTGTTTCCTTTCAAAGTTAGAGCAGTTCTTATTTCCAGCTTTTGCTCACAAGCTTTAATAGGTTACTGACCGCCTCTCTCTACTCTAACAGGCTGTATCAGTGGCTGGGATGGTGACGTCGCACCTTGCTGATTGTTATCAGCAGGATAGAGCTTGTTTATCTATGTTATTGTTAAAACTTACAGCTCTGTAGCCTTGTGCACTACAGTTTAGAAACCTCCAGCACTAATGTCCCTCTAAAAGGTTCAGCTAGGAATAGCAGTCACTGCTATAGAACTGCCCATAACCTGAACAGGTAGTGGGTGCTTAAAGTTCATTGTGGCTCTGTGAAACAACACCCCTTTAACTAATTACAATTGTGGCATGGTGGTGGGAAATTTGATTTCTCTTTAGTTCTATGGAGTTACCCACGCATGTAATTGAAGTTTATGCAGAGAAAACAGATTAGGGCATTACCCAGAATGTAATTCCCTGATATAATTCTTTAAAGGGTCTTGTTTAAAAAAATGAATAAAAATTTTATTTAAAAAAATCTATCGATGTGTGTGTGTATATATATATATATATATATATATATATATATATATATATAATATTATATATAATATATATAATTAATATACACACACACACATAGATAGATTTTTTAAAAATATTATTATTTTTTTTTTAATCAAGACCCTTTAAAGAAGTATATCAGGGTAATGTCCTAATCTGTTTTTTCTGCATAAACGTATAATATATATATTACACATATAATGAAATACCGCATTAGAGAATTCTGAAGGGAAGTCAATCATCACTTAGTCGGAGCAGAATGCAACTAAAAAGGGTGCCTTTTTCTGGAGGGCCCAGCATGTTTATGAATGACTGATACAGCCCACTGAAATAATTGAGCAGCATGTAACGCTGTGGGCACGCTGCAAGGAAATATCACCAGCTTCCATTAAAGGTGTGTTTCCATATCAGACATGTATAACACAGCAATAGGATATGCCAGAAATGGCTAATTGGTGGAGGTCCCACATCTGGGATCCAAAACTTCTCCCTGCAGAGTGGAGAGGTGGTTGTGTATGTGTAGCACTCTCTGTTCATTTCAACGGGCTTCTAAGGACAGTCGAGCACCACGAAACTGGACTCAGAACTCCTATAGAACAGAATGGAGAGTAACTGCGCATGCCTGGTCATTTCTCCGAACTCTGAGGCCAGCTCATTCCCATCTTCTAACCTGGAAGTAAGGAAATAAGAACAATGCTTCATGTATACAGATAATTGCCGATATATCACATAGCTCAGCTTCTCTCCTCTATCATATAACCCTATATATCACATAGCTCAGCTTCTTTCCTCTGTCATATAACCCGATATATATCACAGAGATCAGCTCCTCTCCTCTATCATATAACCCTATATATAACAGAGTTCAGCTCCTCTCCTCTATCATATAACCCTATATCCCTATATATCATAGAGCTCAGCTCCTCTCCTCTATCATATAACCCTATATATCACAGAGCTCAGATCCTCTACCTCTATCATATAACCCTATATATCACAGAGCTCAGCTCCTCTCCTAACATATAACCCTATATATCACATAGCTCACTCCTCTCCCTCTATCATATAACCCTATAATCACAGAGCTCAGCTTCTCTCCTCTATCATAAAACCCTATATACACAGAGCTCAGCTTCTCTCCTCTGTCATATAACCCTATATATCACAGAGTTCAGCTCCTCTTCTCTATCATATAACCCTATATATCACAGAGCTCAGCTTCTCTCCTCTATCATATAACCCTATATATCACAGAGCTCGGCTCCTCCCCTCTATCATATAACCCTATATATCACAGAGCTCAGCTTCTCTCCTCAAACATATAATCCTATATATCACAGAGCTCGGCTCTTCTCCTCTATAAATATAACCCTATATATCACAGAGCCACTTCTCTCCTCTATCATAAAAACCCTATAAATAACAAGTTCAGCTCCTCCCCCTCTATCATATAACCCTATATATCACAGAGCTCAGCTCCTCTCCTCTCTCATATAACCCTATATATCACAGAGCTCAGCTCCTCTACCTCTATCATATAACCCGATATATCACAGAGATCAGCTCCTCTCCTCTATCATATAACCCTATATAAACAAGTTCAGCTCCTCTCCTCTATCATATAACCCTATATATCACAGAGCTCAGCTCCTCTACCTCCATCATATAACCCTAATATCACAGAGCTCAGCTCCTCCCTCTGTCATATAACCCTATATATCACATACTCAGCTCCTCTCCCTCTATCAATAACCCTAATATCACAGAGCTCAGCTTCTCTTCTCTATCATATAACCCATATATAACAGAGTCAGCTCCTCTCCTCTATCATATAACCCTATATATCACAGAGCTCAGCTCCCCCTCTATCATATAACCCTATATATCACAGAGCTCAGCTCCTCTACCTCTATCAATAAACCCATTATATCACAGAGTTTCAGCTCCTCTCCTCTATCAAAATAACCCTAAAAATTAAAACAGAGTTCAGCTCCTCTCCTCTATCATATAACCCTATATATCACAGAGCTCAGCTCCTCTACCTCAATCTATAACCCTATATATCACAGAGCCAGCTCCTCTCCTCTATCATATAACCCAAATATCACATAGCTCAGCTCCTCTCCCTCTATAAATATAACCCTATATATCACAGAGCTCAGCTTCTCCCTCTATCATATAACCCTATGTATCACAGAGCTCAGCTTCTCTCCTCTATCATATAACCCTATGAAATCACAGAGCTCAGCTTCTCTCCTCTATCATATAACCCTATATATCACAGACTCAGCTTCTCTCCTCTATCACATAACCCATAATCACAGAGCTCACTTCTCTCCTCTATCATATAACCCTATATATCACAGAGCACAGCTCCTCTCCCTCAAATCAATATAACCTTATATATCACAGAGCTCAGCTCTCTACCTCTATCATATAACCCTATATATCACAGAGCTCAGCTCCTCTCCTCTATCATATACCCTATATATCACATTGCTCTGCTCCTCTCCTCTATCATATAACCTTATATATCACAGAGCTTAGCTCCTCTATCATATAACCCTATATATCACAGAGCTCAGCTCCTCTACCTCTATCATATAACCCTTTATATCACAGAGATCAGCTCCTCTCCTCTATCATAAAACTCTATATATCACAGAGCTCAGCTCCTCAAAACCTCTATCATATAACCCTATAATCACAGAGCTCAGCTCCCTCTCCTCTATCTTTATAACCCTATATATCACATAGCTCAGCTCCTCCCCCTCTATCATATAACCCTATATATCACAGAGCTCAGCTTTCTCTCCTCTATCATATAACCCTATATATCACAGAGCTCAGCTTCCTCCTCTATCACATAACCCTATATATCACAGACTCAGCTTCTCTCCTCTATCATATAACCCTATAATCACAGAGCTCAGCTTCTCTCTTCTATCATAAAACCCTATATATCACAAAAGCTCAGCTTCTCTCCTCTATCATATAACCCTATATATCACAGAGCTCAGCTTCTCTCCTCTATCATATAACCCTATATATCACAGAGCTCAGCTATAGTGACTATATTGTACAGATGAAAATGTTTCATCTGTACAATATAGTCACTTTATGACTTTTAATGAAGATATTAATAAAAAGAAATGTTATACAGGTTCATGACTAGAACTGTGTATTTAGCTATACCGAAGCATTTAACTGTAGATTAACTATATAGCAGGTGGGGACCTGCAGCTACGGTAGTCACCTGTAACTAAAGGAAGGTGCAAGCATATAAATAAGTGTGTAGGGATTACCCTCATGCCCCCAACTGATAACCCAGTTGCCAATTTTTATTCCTAAATTTCCAGGAGGAATAACAGAGGTCCAGCACTGCACAAAGTTGTTATATTATGGGAAAACAAATTATTGTCTTAAAGGGGTTTTGCCACAAAGTTAAATTGACGTGGGAAGCTGCAAATGAAATAACAAACATTTTCACCAGTCATCATTATTAAAAATTCTGCACCGTTTTTGTTTTAGCTGCTCCTTTTTGGGGATCCATTGGTTAAAAGCTCGTCTCCAGGGGATACGACCAGGGCTGTGAGCTCCTCAGTCCTGGCCGCACATGCTCAGACATCACCTCTCTTCTCAGGCAGCTACTGAGTGCTCAAACCCCAGGTGCTGTCATTCTACTCCCGTCCTCTGTGCTCCTTAGTAATTAGTCAAACAGCGCAAATAAATAAATAAAAAAACCTGAATCAGGTCTGTGAGAGAAAAAAAAAAAATCCCACAGGTTTGGTTCCTGCAGGGATTTGAATCTAGGACCCTTGTGCCTGGAGGCAAAAACTTTACCTCTCAGCTACTCGCAATGCTTTACATAAACAGACCTTTATTTGACTACAGAGAGGAAAAGGGCCCTTTGGGATGTCATCCTGCTGGCCCATGATATGCAATTCAAATAAATCACACACGCCCCCTTCTGAGCACACAGAGCTGAAGAGCTGGATGCAGGAGGTATGAGATGAGATCGTGGCAAAACCCCTTTAAGTAGGTGACCTATCCTCTTTATGTATCGTACAATGTAACGTCCTATAATAAGAGATATCAGACTGTTTATCGTGAGTCCTACAAGATCCTTATTTGTAGTTTCGGGCACATCCCTCGTTGTCTGAGATTTTTGCTGTAATTATCTGTCTGACATTTCTTGGTATTGAACACAGTCATTGATCCCCCTGTAAGGTCACCAGGGCAGAAACTAATCAGGACAAATATGAAAACAATCTGTTATGAGTAAATGTGTCGACTGCGGCGCGTGAGTAATCAGTCACATTTTATACGATCTCCGCTGGAGACTATTGACAGCAGAGAGACTTGTGTCTGTGTCATAGAAATTCTGGAAAGAAACCGGCATAAAGTGTCCAGATAACAGTACAGGAACATAATGAATACAGGAAAAATCATGACTAAAGTGGAACTCCGGCAACACATGTATTCTATAGAGGGAGATTTATTAAGAATGGCTTTTCATATGACAGACTTAAAGGGGTTGTCTCACTGCAGGGATCGCTGCTTTTTATGTTAATGATCTTACAAAAATAGGTCACTCTGCAATATGTGTCCATTAACAGTGTCCTACCTATTCCTAGATATCCCCTCTTGTATGGGCTGCATCAGCTCCTCAGGTCGCTATAGCTACAGACCTGTTCAATCGCTCCTGATAGGCTGCCAGCACTGGTTGCTATAGCTACAGACCTGTTCGATCTCTCCTGATAGGCTGCAAGCACAGGTCGCTATAGCTAAAGACCTGTATAAAATCTCCTTATATGCTGCCAGCACTGGTTGATATAGCGACATACCTGGTCAATCTCTCCTGATAGGCTGCCAGCTCTTGTTTCTATAGCTACAGACCTGTTTGATCTCTCCTGATAGGCTGCCAGCACTGGTTGCTATAGCTACAGACCTGTTTGATCTCTCCTGATGGGCTGCCAGCATGGTTGCTATAGCTTCTGACCTGGTTTCTACTGCAGCCTCGTAGAAGCCAGGAAACACACCCCTGAATTCAAAATGAAACCAAGAAAACAGGACTGAGGTGAGATGAATCAATGTAGTGAGACAACCCCTGTAAACTGTACGATATGCCCAATTCATCAGGAGGTGCTTACCTCTTGCTCAACCACTGGGATTATCACCGATCATAGTCATGGGGTTCCCACCATTTGAATCCTCACTGATCATAACAAGGTGGATTCCAATCAATGGGATCCTGACTGAACATGACAAACGTGTTCCAACTACTGGGATTCTCATCAATCATGAAAATAGTTGTCAGACCACTGGAATTCTTACTGATCATAAAAATGGAGGTCAAAAGACTGGGATCCTTCCCAATCATGAGAAAGGGGATCCAACCAATGGGATCCTCACTGATCATGAGAATTAGGATACAGCCAATGGGGATTCTCACTGATCATGAGAATTAGGATTCAACCAATGGGGATCCTCACTGATCAGGAGAATTAGGATACAGCCAATGGGGATCCTCACTGATCATGAGAATTAGGATACAGCCAATGGGGATCCTCACTGATCATGAGAATTAGGATACAGCCAATGGAATCCTTAGTGATCATAACAACTAGGGTCCAACCTCACCATATAAGTGTCTTACTACTAAACCCCCACTGATTATGAGAATGGGTGTCAAACCAATGGGATCCTTACCAATCATGAGAAGGAGGATCCAACAAATTGGATCCTCACTGATCATAAGAATTAGGATCCAACCAATGAATCCTTACTGATCATCACAACTAGGGTCCAACCACTCAGAACCTCACCAATCATGAAAATAAGTGCCTAACTACAAAGCCCTCACTGATTATGAGAATGGGGGTCCAACCAATGGGATCCTCACTGATCATGGAAATTAGGATACAACCAATGGATCCTTACCGATCATAAAAACTAGGGTCCAACCTCACCAGTCATGAAAATAAGTGTTTAACTACTAAACCCTCACTGGTTAGGAGAATGGGGGTTCAACCGCTGGGATCCTTACCAATCATGAGAAGGAGGATCCAACAAATGGGACCTCACTGATCATGAGAATTAGTATAGAACCAATGGGATCCTCACTGACCATGGAAATTAGGAAACAACCAATGGATCCTTACCGATCACAACAACTAGGGTCCAACCTCACCAGTCATGAAAATAAGTGTTTAACTACTAAACCCTCACTGATTATAAGAATGGGGGTTCAACCAATGGGATCCTGCCAATCATAAAAATTCTGATCCAACTACTGAGATTCTTACCAATCCTTAGAATGAGGTCCTTAGTCCTAGGATCCTCAGTGATCATAAGAATAAGGGTCCCATTAGTGGGATGATCAATAATTAGAAAAATAAGGGGGGGAAGGGGGTCTAATCAGAAAGATCCTAACCGATTATGAGAATGGGGTTACAACCACTGGGATCTGCACTGATGAAAAGAATGGGAATCCAATCATTGGTATCCTCACGGGTCATAAGAATAAGGATACAACCAATAGGATCTTCCCTGATCATGAGAATTTGCATACAACCAATGGGATCCTTCCAATCATGACAATTAGGGTCCAACCATTGGGATCCTTCCAATCATGACAATTAGGGTCCAACCAATGGGATCCTTCCAATCATGACAATTAGGGTCCAACCATTGGGATCCTTCCAATCATGAAAATAAGTGTCCAGCTACTAAACGCTGACTGATCATGAGAATTGGGTCCAACTACTGGGATCCTCCCAGTCTTAAAAATTCAGATTCAGCTACTGGGATTCTTACCTATCACGAGAATGAGGTCTTCTCATTGATCGTGAGAATAGGGTCCAGCCACTGGTATCTTCCATGTTATAAAAATTCAGATCCATCCACTTGGATCTTTTTTTCGTTTTTGCCTCCTTGCGTTTCAACAGTTGTAACTTTTTTATTTTTTCAATGACGCAGTTGTATGAGGCCTCGTTTTATTCGAGACAAGTTTTACTTTATGGGGGAATAGTATAAATTCGCTTATAAATAATTGCAGAATTTAAAAAAAATAAAAATTTTTTTTTTTCTTTTTACTTTTTTTTTACACCATTCACATTTCATACTTAATAACTTGTTAGATTAATTCTACAGGATATTACGGTTGTGTGGATACCAAATATGTGTAGGTTTTTTTGTGTGTGTTTTATGTATGCACAATTATTTTTTATTACATTTTTTTATTTTTTTATTTTTTTTATTCTTTTTTTACACTTTTTTTTTTTTTTTTTTTTTTTACTTTTTTTTAAATCCCATGAAGAAAGAACTGTGTTACAGTTTTTTTTTTTTTTTTAACAGTTATGTATTAGCATAGTCATATATGCTAATACATTCTAATCTGTGTCACTTTGACACAGGCAGTGATCAGGACACCACACAGTGTGTCCTAGTCCCTGGTTTCGTACACAGACAGCTCTGGGGCCACTCTAGGTCCCCAGGGCTGACTGTGCAGCCGTTCCCCGGGCTCTTTCGGGTGACCAACAGAGCAGGGGAACCCTTTGATTGCGCTGTGGTAACGCACCGCCGCAATCAAAGGGTTAAAGCACCGGGGTGCGGAGGTTTCCTCTGCTCCTCGGTGCTCGCAGGGGATGCTCTGGGATCAGGATTGTGTAGTACAGCCCCGATCCCAGCGCAGCTGCGGCGCCCGGAGCCGCTAACCCCGAAGTCCCCCCAACGTCTAAAGGCGTCGCTGCAGACGAACGACCCGCACCAGCTGACGTCTAAAGTCGGCGGGCGGTCGTTAAGGAGTTAACAGTCAAGAGAAGGGGGATCCTCCTCACTGATTATAAATATGAGGATACAACCACTGGGCTCCTCAATGATCATAAAAATAGTCCAACCACTAGAATCCTCAATGATCATGGGAACGGGATCTGACCACTGAATTTTTTCCAATCATAAAAATTGAGATCCAGCCATTGGGATTCTTACCAATCATGAGTATGGCGACCCTCCTACTTGGAAACTCACTGAGAGTGAGGGGTCCTATGTCTTTATTTTTTTAAATTGTAGCCAGAAAAACAAGGTAAGAAGTTGCTGTATTGATCACATATATGAAAATATTCTCTGTTACAATTGCTGTTTATGTGCAGTATCTCACAAATGTCAGTACACCCCTCACATTTTTGTAACTACTTTATTATATCTTTTCATTGGACAACACTGTGGAACTGACACTTTGATACAATGTAAAATAGTCAGTGTATAGCTTGTCTAACAGTGTAAATTTGGTGTCTCAACACAGCCGTCAATGTCTAAACCGCTGGCAACAAAAGTGAGCACAAGTGAAAATTGACAAATTGTGCCCAATTTTCCATTTTCCCTCAACGGTGTCAAGTGACACCTTGTTAGTGTTACAAGGTCTTAGATGGGAATTGGGAGCAGATGTGTTAAATTTGCTGTTATCGGTCTCACACTCTCTCATACTTGAAGTTCAACATGGCTCCTCATGGCAAAGAACTGTCTGAGGATGTGAATTGTTGCTCCACATAAAGATGGCCGAGGCTATAAGAAGATTGTCAACACCCTGAAACTGAGCTGCAGCAAGGTGGCCAAAACCATACAGCGGTTTAATAAGACCGGTTCCATTCATAACAGGTCTTAGCATGGAAGACCAAAGAAGTTGAATGCACGTGCTCACTGTCATATCCAGAGATTGTCTTTTCTAAGTAGACATATGAGTGTTGCCAGCATTGCTGCAGAGGTTGCAGGGGTGGAGGGCTAGCCTGTCAGTGCTCAGACCATACGCCGCACACTGCATCAAATTGGTCTGCATGGCTATCATCCCAGACTGGAAGCCTCTTCTAAAGATGATGCACAAGAAAGCCTGCAAACTGTTTGCTGAAGACAAGCAGTCAAAGGACATTGGGGTAAAATGTACTGTGACATACTGAAGCAGAGCATGATCCCCTCCCTTCTCGGCCACAGGGCAGTTTCCATCATGATAACGACCCCAAACACCTCCAAGACGACCACTGCCTTCCTAAAGAGAATGAGGGTAAAGGTGCTGGACTGGCCAAGCGTCTCCAGACCTAAACCCTATTGAGCATCTATGGGGCCTCCTCAAATGGAAGGTGGGGGAGCGCAAGGTCTCTAACATCCACCAGCTCCGTGATGTCGTCATGGAGGAGGGAAGAGGATTCCAGTGGCTGCAACCTGTGAAACTCTAGTGACCTCCATGCCCGAGAGAGTTAGGCAGTTGTGGAAAATAATGGCGCCACACAAAATATTGACACTTTTGGGCACCCAATTTGTCCATTGGTCACTTAGGGGTGTCATCATTTTGTTGTCACTTAGGGTGTACTCACATTGTTGCCAGCTGTTTAGACATTGATGGCTGTGTGTTGAGTTATTTTGAGGTCACACCAAATTTACACTGTTAAATAAGCTGTGCACTGACTACTTTATATTGTATCAGTGTCAAATCTTCAGTGCTGTCCCATGAAAAGACATAATACAATATTTACAAAAATGTGAGGGGTGCACTTACTTTTGTGAGATACTGTAACTATAATACAAAGGTCGACTCTGCCATCCTCTCAGGGCACAGGACCTCCGTTGGCGTTCCAGTCTTTCGACCACCCATGTTTTGTTAATTCGATTCTAGCTTTAGATTCTCTGCAGAACCCTCTCAGCAATGTACATTTCACACTGCTCTGAAATCGCTATGGTATCCCCTCACGATTCTACCTATTATCAGCCGCACACTTCATATTCAGGTCACACATTAAAGATTTATCCACAACATAGGACCTAATATAGTAACAGCCCCCTCCGCATCTACAGGGTACATCATCAATATACCGTGTTGTTATAGAAACCACATAAATGACACACATAGAAATATACTTGACCTGTTCTCGCAGGAGGGGGATGGAAGTGTATAGCAATTTACAAAATCCCACGTAAAAACTATCCAGACGCGGTGGCCTTCGTGAATGGAAGCTATTGACAGAATGTGGAAGAGGTTCTCTAGATTAGCAAACCCATTTTCATATATCTTATTTCAAAGTTTAAAGTTCTCTGTTGAGCATCTTCATTTTATGGGTAGAGTGGAGATCGATCTTAAAGAGTGGCTCTCGCTATGGAGGACCAGCTGTCACCTGCCACATCAGGGGTAGCGACCTTGAAGCCCCCCACAGCAAAGTCCAACCGGCCTTGTGGGGGGCTCTGGTGAATAACGGGGGGGGGCTAGATTCCGCTCCCTGGCGTGGTTCGACTCATCTCTCATGGTGACCCAACGGAGTCATTCCTAGCATTAGGATTATGGATGTTTGAGGTATCTATTAAGGGTACTTTTAAAAAAGGGACCCCAAAAGAATTCAAGCTGACGCCCCTGGTGGTCGATAAAGC